>JAJOZX010004016.1:315000-454471 GCA_023014485.1 Bathynomus jamesi | reverse complement strand
TCAGCAAAAAGAAACAGGCTAACAACAGAACGAGCTGCAAAACTAGTCTATATATCGCATAATATCCAGCTCATTGAAGCAGAACAGAAAGACCAGCATTCACCAAACAAACTAAGCCCAAGTTATGGATCATTCAAAAAGGCTACAGTCTTTACAAAGCCCACTCCAATATTACCTTTGGCAGGTGATGCAGGTCCATCCTCTGGAAAGGGGCCTGTACTATTGCTGAGCCAAATATTGAGGCTTCTGATTCCGAATCAGAAGCAGAGTCATTGATGGAAGTTACCCATCATGATTCATCAGATTTTGAGAAAAGTGACTTTGAAGAAGACTAACTGTTCATGAATATATCAGAAATATGTATTCACATTTGAAAATCTTGTAATCACTACTCTCATTATGTTTCAGTTTGTCATAATTTGGTTTTCATTTAAAATGGATAAATACATGCAAATGTACTGCAGTTTTTTTCTTTTACAATACCAGTAACCTTTTAAAATTAATGTTTAGCTTTTCTTAAAATGTATTATATTAACAACTTGAATTAATAATAAACTCTGCGATAAAAAAACCCACTCATTTAATGATATATAAGTATTTTGGGAAAAAAAAAAACATAAAAAAACAAAAAAACACGAAAAGAACGTTTTTTTTCCCATTAAAAAAAACAATATTTGAAAAAAACACATTTTTTGCATCACTAGTTAGGTTATATATTAAAACTGTGTTTTTCCGATTGTTTTTGATGTTGTTTGAACGTAATTAACCTTCGTTCAAACTGCATCAAAAACCATCAGAAAAACATAGTTTTGATTTACAAAGCCTGTAATGTACACTTGTAAAAATTTACCAAAAATTTGAATCAGTTCCACCATGGCTGACCTTTTGTGCAGGTTGTGAGATTGATAAAAATTAAAGGTGGTTAGGTTAGGTTATAGCCTAGTTTCAGATATCAAGTTCTGAAGTTGAAATTATATTTTTCCGTTAAGTTTGATGTGTTTCGGATGATTCTGACATAAATTTGTGAGAAAACACTAGATTCAGAGATGGGGGGGGTGGCTATCTCAAAAACTAGTGATTTCTGATAGAAATTAAGGTCAGCATCGTTCAAAACCTCAAAAATGTTTAAAAAATATAATTTTGGTAATTGTATACAATATCCCCCTCACCTTAGTTTCTAATAAAAATTATTGCAATCCATAGAAAACAATAAATAAAACCTTTCCTTTAAGTAAAAATTTTTTTGGTTGATCATATTTATGGAGATATTATTTAATTAACAATATCCATTTGACGTGGCATTTTCTGATTGGGCTATTTTTCACTACTCTGCGACTTAATTTGTTGGTTGGTTTCTGTTCTGGCTATTTTTTTTTTCTAACTGGATTCAGTTTGGGTAATACCTCAGTTTGGTCATGTTTGTGATAGAATTATGATGTGCTGTTCATGTGGTTTCAACTTTGTGAAACTTGATTCATCATGTGCACTAGATGAAGACTAAAAAGTGCATAACTTAACATGTTATTATATTATCATTTGTATAATTTAGGTCTCGGGGGTATGGGGGCAGAGCTAGTGATGTAAAAAACGGTTTTTTTTATGTCCATGTTGGTTTTTTTTGTTTTTTTTGTCGTTTTTTTTGTTTTTTATGTTTTTTTTGTTTTCTTTTGTTTTTTTTTAATAATTAATATAGATATTGCCAATTTAATTATAAGGTGTACTTTTGCAATGATATATATTATAAAATAAATAAATAAATAAATAAATAATAAAATAGGCCATATGGTACCAGTATAGAATGTCCTTTTCAGCCTATTTACAGAAAAAAACTGGCCTCCTTCTTGCACTGAAAGTCTCTTATCTTGAGATCCGTTAACTTGCGAGAACACTAGCTGGGAGATGACTGCCCATTGTCCAACCTTTCCAGGACTCTCCCATCCATGCCTCGGATTTGAATCTCCCACTTAACTATCCTTTAGACCCGCGATGACATTTTCCCCCGAGACCATCCATATATATACATACACATACACCCATATACATATATACCAATATATACATAAATACTTATGTACACATATTTATATCTATTATATACCCCATACACACGCATACATCCAGAATTCCAGATACATACGCAAGCATACTCACATATATACCTACACAAACTCATACACCTCTATTCGCCCTTCATTACCTCCGAGATCATTTAGCACATACAGTAATATCCATACAGCCAAAAGAAACCGATTAAGCACAGACAGAGCAGCAAAGCTAGTTTTATATCCCAAAATGCAAAAATTCCAAGAAAGTGAAGTAAAACATGGTGCTACATTGGCTTCGTCAACATCCAAATCTGCAATAAGTACCAGTACTGTGATATTGAAACGATATGTTCTAATCAATCTAGTGATAATGATTCTTCAATGGAAAATAGAATCAGATAATGAAAGTTAAACAGCATTAGGTTAACACAAAGGTTAAAGAAAGAGATGAATATTTTTATTTTTTTATTTTTTCTATTTGGAATATATATATATATATTTTTTTTTTTTTTTTTTGTTTCAAAGAATGACGCTCATGGCCACCAAAAGAAAGGTGGATAGCAGAGCGAACACAGAACGAAGAGTATGGAACAACTAACGGAAATGAACAATAGACGGGGGGGGGAGGAGGAGGAGGTGGGGGAAAAGCAAAAAGATCATAGCGGGGTCACAGCCGGTAAAGAAATCGGGAGCGAAAGAGGAAGGAGAACAACCCGGTTATCGAAAAGTAGGAACCTTCAGACAGAAGAGCGCCAAGCCTATCACAAAGCCCAAACGTTCTCCAAAAAGGGAAAATACTCGCGCGCAGCGCAGAGTAAAGCGGAACTCCACCAGAAGGTGGGCAACTGTAAGGAGGACGTCACAATTGGGACATCGGGGCACCCGATCCCCGGCCATCAAATAGCCATGGGTCAGGTGGGTGTGGCCAATACGGAGGCGGGCCAGAGCCACCTCCTTATGGCGCGACCGATGGAAGGAAGAGGCCCAACATCCCAACTTGGGTTTAATCTTGCAAAGTTTGTTGTCCGTAGCGCCATCCCAGCGACTCTGCCACCGGGAGCGCAAAAAACTACGGAAGCAGGGATATAATCAGAAAAAGGGAGGGACACAGGTGAAACCTGCAGTCGGCACACGGAACGGGCAGCTCGATCGGCGCCTCATTTCCAGCCACGTTAACATGTGCTGGGACCCAGCAAAATACACCTCCTTGCCACGAAAGCGACAAGAGTATGGTACAGTAGCTGGATTCGTCGGACCAGCGGGTGGACAGAGTCAAAACACTCCAGGCCATCCAGGCACTGCGGGAATCCGAAGGATGACGAACGACCCATCCGGATGCTCCCGCACCACCTCCAGAGCGCTCAGAATGGCATAGAGCTCCGCCGTAAAAACGGAAGCCTCATCAGGGAGACGGGTACATCGGGGAGCAAGGACAGACGACTGGGGAACAGCCGCGGATCCAAACGCCCCCCGACGACCTCGAAACCATCCGTGAAGATCGCAACACATGCAGAGTGACACGCCGCATGCTGCAGGAAAAGAGACCGAAGCAAGGCAGAGTCCGACTCGGTCTTGCGACGGGGCGCAACGCCCTACAGCACGCAACAGGGGTGCTCTCCAAGGTGCAACACCACTGAAGAGACCGGTATAACGGATGGAGGGGGAGTGCCCATACCATCGAGGAGGGAGGTCACCGTGTCGGTGAAATACCAACCCCCATCCCGGCAGAACGCCCTCTCAACCACCTGGAACAGAGGAGAGGTGGGAAGACGGAGGATCCGGAGATAGTGTTAGCAACGAGGAACGACCTCCGATCCTCCAAGGGAGGGATGTCGCACTCCACCTGCAGACTATCAACCGGAGAGGAGCGGAAGGCGCCAGATGACATGCGCAGTCCTCTAGAGAGGACCGGATCCAGTATCCGAAGGGCCGTGCGGGAGGCGGAGCCATACACCACACTCCCATAGTCTAATTTGGACTGTACCAGGGACACGTACAAACGGAGGAGCGTCCGCCTATCCGCGCCCCATGTAGTATGCGACAGATGCCCCAGCAAATCCAGGGTACGTCTCGCGGACTCGCGCAGCCGGCGAAGGTGGGGAACCCAGCTCAAACGGCTGTCGAAAACCATAACAAAAAGAGTACTGATGAAACGAGGGCCAGAGGCTGACCCCCGAGTGTAAGGTTAAAGGCCGGATGGCGCCGGATCCCCGTCTCCTCGACGGAAGGAAGGCCACACACGAAGTCTTCGGAGAAGACAACGTAAGGCCCACGACGACGCCCAGCGTTCAACCCGATTGACCGCGAGTTGGACTTGCCTTCCACGAGGGGGGGACTCGTCCCCGCGGCATAGACAGCCAGATCATCTGCATAGATGGAACAGCGCACGAGGCGGAAGAGCTCCCGGTAGCGCAGACATAACTAGGTTGAAACATGAGACGCTCAACACACACCCCTGGGGCACCCCTCCTCCTGAACATACAGGGCAGATAGGGCCGCCCCATTACGGACGCGGAAAGTGCGACGCAGAGGAAGTTGCGAAGAAACGTGGGCAAAAAGCCCACAAACAAGAGACTTCAAACGGCCCATGACCACTCCCCGACGGGTCGTGTCATAGGCCTTTTGGACGTCAAAAAAGACGGCCAGAACAAGATTCCGGCGGGAAAATGCCTCCCGTACATCATGACCAAGGAGGAGAAGGGGGTCCAGAGTACCCCGAAATCGACGAAAACCATACTGGGTCGGGGGGCATAACCCAAGCGACTCCAGTGTAAAGGAAAGTCGGACGGCCACCATCTTTTCGAGGAGCTTGCATAAGCAGCTCGTCAAAGCAATAGGCCGATAGCTCGCCACCTCCGCCGGATCCTTCCCCGGCTTAGGTATCGGGACCACAATCGCCTCCCTCCAACGGGAAGGGAACGACCCCTCAACCCACATCCGGTTGAAAAGATCCAGCAAGAAGTGCAGGGCCATCGGGTGCAGATTCCGAAGAAAGTCATACGGAATGTCATCAGGGCCAGGAGCGGAAGAACGACGGGTTGCCAAAGCAGCCCGAAGTTCCCGCATCGGAAAGAGATGGTTATAGGGCTCGTTCCCAGGGGGCGGGAACGTGACCTCCGATAAAGGGCGATTCGCAGCCGAAGGCGAACGGGAAACCGCAGCAAAAGCACCGGCCAGCCGATCAGCCACAGCAGCAGGATCCGAAAGGAAGCGTCCCCGTCCCGAAGGACAGGGCGACTAGCAGGGACCGGCCTCCCCTCGATACTACGTACCTTCCGCCACACAGCAGCAGAAGGGGTAGATGAGGAGATGCCGGACACAAAAGCACGCCAAGAGGCCCGACGGGCCAACTTGAGAGTCCGGCGGGCGAAAGCCTTCGCCCGCCGCATCTCAATCAAGTGGCCGCGCGCCGGGTGCGGTGGAAGCGGCGCGTTGCCCTCTTCCTCTCGCACACCGCCTGGTGACATGCTGGAGTCCACCACGGGACGCTACGAGTCCGCGGGTTACCGGAAGAACGAGGAATACAGTCTTCCGCGACGCCCATCACCACCCGCTCGAAGAACTCCAAGCTCTCATCCACCGAGCCAAAGCTCAACACCGAACGGACAATGACGGAACGAGCTCTGAAAGATGGCCAGTCAGCCCGCGCAAGGCACCACCTCGGTCGAGATGAAACGCCGGCTGCGGACCGACCGGCTCAAGACAGACTGGGTAATGATCACTGCCATAAGAGTCCCCCAACACCTTCCACGAAAAATCGAGTAAGGCATCGAGGGACACCATGGAGAGATCAATACAGGTAAATGAACCGTGGGTTCGTGGAAGTAAGTAGGTCACCGGAATTGAGACACGCAAAGGAAAGTTCCTCCATTAAGGAGAGTAAATCCCAGCAACATTAGTCGACCGAACATCACCCCAAGCCGGGTCGCGACTTTAAAGTCCCGAGGAGGAGAAACGGTCGGGGTAGTTGCAGCACCAATTCGCGAACCGCGTCGCGAGAAGGAGGGTCATGAGGAGGAATATAAACCGAGCAGGCAGTGTACTGGCGATCTAAAAAGAGCCGCACAGCCACAGCCTGCAAGGAAGTGCGAAGAGGCACACCACGCGATGGTAACGAATGATGCACGTAAATCGCCGCACCCGCCGGCGTGTGCGCTCATCGGGGTGCAAGGGAAACCAACATATCCAGAGAGACGAGGGAGTCCCCGCGCAGCCAGGATAGTCTCCTGGAGACAAACACAGGAAGGCCGCTCGCTCTCCAGCAGGGAGGCAAGGTTCTCCCAGTTAGCTAAAAGCCCCTACAGTTCCAATGCAAGATGGAACTGTAAGGGGAAGCGGCATTATAAGAGGCAGAGAAAACAGCGAAATAGCCACGGACCAAGCTGAGCAGCAAACTCAACGGTCCGTAACCAGGGACGGAATCGGTTTCCCCGACTCACCCAGAACTGGGGGGGTAGGGGCCACCGACTCGCATCTGCTGCACCCGTAGTAGGACGAGAAGTGGAGAGTAGAACAGGGAGGTCAGAGGGAGGCTCTCCGGCGGGGGGAGAGACGACGAGTCGGGCCAGCCGAAACCCCCAACTCCCCACAAGAGGGGGACCGGGGGAACCAGCTGTTCGAGGGCTCGTCAAACCAGACAAGCACTGACGGGGGGGAGAGGAAAGGTCGACCACAAGTGGGAGAGGTAGATCCAGGGGAGAGACCCGACCACTCTCAGCAGGAGCCGGAGAGAGAGAGACTCCATGAAGGAGGGCCAGGCCCCTCTCGACCGGGTCTATCATGGGAACAGAGTCAGTAATCGAGGGTGTCATAGGGCAATGCACCTCGACCGACACCCGGACACTGGTCGGGGCACCGGGAGGTGACGCCCCACCAGTGCTCCGTATAGGGGGGGGGGGAGTCCCGAGCGGATCAGGAACAGCGCGCCGCTTCCCCTCCGGTGAAGATGGGGAAGAAGGGGAAGCAAGGCGAGCAGCAATCAGGGTCGGGTCGGAAGGACTCCGACCACGGCGACGCTTCCTCCTCTCCTTCGGGGCATCCCCCTCCCACCCGAGAGACGAGTAGGCAAGGATCCAGACCCCAAGGCCGGAGGGGGAGAAGGGGCACTTGTAGGCAGGGAAGCAGATGGGATGTCAGAAAGTGAGACAGAGGAACAAGAAGGACCCGCGGCGCCAGGAGGACCACCAACCCCCGGGACTTCCAGGGGGGGCACCACTCCAGTAGACGCCGGGGTAGCACGGGAGGGGCCCGAGGGCCCGCCAGGGCCAAGAGCCTCAGCGTAGGACAACCCCCGCCGCGGCTCCCGGTCACGGATCTTATCGCGCGCCTCCCGCGCACTAAGGAATTCGGTAGTCCTTAAGGACCGCACCTCAAATTCAAACTTGAAAACGGGACAGTCCCGGGAAGAGGAAGGGTGGGCCCCCGAACAGTTTGAGCAACGCGGGGGCTTCGTGCACGGGGTAGGGTGCGCAGGCCCACCGCAGCGGACACATAGCTTACCCTCACGGCGGCACGCAGAGCTAACATGGCCGAATCGGTTGCAGCCAAAGCAGCGAACCGGGTCAGGCACATATGGTCGCACCGAAAACTCACACGACCGGCGATCACCCATGCCCCAGAACACCTGGGCCGGAGGCACAAGGGAGTCAAAGGTCAGGAGCAGACGAGCGGACGGGGTAAGAGCACCATCCCGGCGCGACGAAAAGCGGAAGACCTTCGTTACCCCTGGGGGGCAAGATCCTCCTGCAACTCGCCAACCGGGATTGACAGCAGACGGGAAGCGAAAATGGTGCCTTGACAGCTATTCAATTGCGGATGGGGAGTCACAGAAACTCTGCAACCCAAGACATCCTGCAACTGTAGAAGGGACCCAGTCACCCCGAAGAACGGGACTTCAAAAGAAGAGACCCATCCCTCAGAGGGCGGATATCATAACGACAGGGAACCCCTATCGTCTTAAGGCGCTGAAACACCCGTTCCGAGTTGCCCGGAAGGGAGCCAGCGGAAGGGCGGAGAACAAGAAACCTGTCCACTGGACAGAAATTGACAGCAGAGACAGGTCCATGGGTAACGGTAACCGAGAGTGGGCGAGAGAACAAGGGCCGCGAAGACCCCGCCCTACGGCCACCACGAGTCCGGCCACGAGAGCCAGACACCGCAGAGGACGAGAGGGGGCCATACGGCTTGAGGGTCAATCCAGCGGAGGCAGAGGCCGCTGAACGACCAGAAGTAGTAGTCTGATCCAAATCCAAGGGCGGGCCAGAGTCGTCAACAAGAGGGGAGTGAAGTTTAGTAAGAGAACCCATAAACAGTATTTTTGTTGTTTCGCGCCCGGGGCCGCGGGGAACCGATTACCCGGGGCCCAAGGGGACCAAGCGCACGCCGGCGGGGGATGGGTGCCTCGTCCCATGCGGGTACCCCCGTTTCAAAAGGGGCCCTTACAGCCTCGAGAGTTCTCCCCCGCCGGCAGCAAAGACCAAGGCCCCCCAGGGTCCCAGGCCCGGGCACCCTACCAGCCAACTTAGTCCGGCCCCGACCATGGGAGCGAGACCCCCAGCGATCAGCCCCGGCAGCCCACGGGGCGCGCGAAGTGAGAAGAGAAAGCAGAAAAAAAAAAAAAAAACAGATGGGGCAAGGAAGAGGGGAAAGAGGGGAAGACAGGAAAGAGGGGACTGTAGAATAGCAGGGTATGTTAAAAATCTACTTCGCAACGGGCGGGGACCGGCAGGGCCCCCAGCCGCGGCTGACCCCCCTCGCCACATGGAGGCAGGAGCCCGCGGGCGATCCACCCCAGAAAGACCGCCCGCGGGGAGGGGGATATATATATATATAATATATATATATATATATATATATACATATATATATATATATATATATATATATATATATATACACTGGTATTATTGCCAATCACAAATATATATTGTTTTATACCAGTATGTATTTTTTATTATGTATATTATATATACCAGTACCTGTGATATTGAAACTAGCATATATGCTCTACCCAATCTAGTGATGATTCTTCCATGGAAATGAAGGTTAAACAACATTAGGTTAACAAAAAGGTGAATATTTTTTTTCTATCTGGAATATATATACTGGTACTCTTGCCAATCACAATTATGTATATTGTTTGAAACGAGGAAGAATGTTTCATATTCTAGTTAAAAAATATATATATACATAGGAAAAACAAACCCTCACTTTTTATTTCTATTATATACTTTTTGTGTGATTCAGTTTTTCTAAATGATGACTATATATACTAGGTATAACCGTATAAGCATGGTAGTATAGTAAATTATAGCTAATACTAATATACTTATTAGATTAAAGGAAGAAAAATATGGAATAAGTTTAAAACAATAAAAAACAAAAAAAAACAAAAAAAACAGACTATCTTCGTTTTAAAAAAAAAAACGACAAAAAAAACAAAAAAAACGACACAATAAAAAACGACTTACATCACTAGGCAGAGCCCCCGCAAAGATCATGCATCACAAATTGATCAGTATAGGGTTCACTTTGTGATACATGATCTTTATGGGGGCTCTGCCCCTGTACCCCTCAAGACCTAAATTATACAAATGATAATGTAATAACATGTTAAGTTATGCACTGTTTTAGTCAAAAATACATTTTTCTAGGTTAGGTTAGGTTAGGTTGGTTTCCAAAAATAAAGTAATTACATACTATAAAGGTTTTACATCAATTGTGAAGTCAATTTCATAAAATTGAGGTGAGGGGGATGTTGTATACAATTACCATAATTTCAACTTCCAAAACTCGTGATGTCTGAAACTATAAATTTACCCACTTGGCTTAGGCTTAACTTCACTTGGGCCTGCATCCCTGTCTCTAACACTAGGGCCAGGCTTAGGCTCAACCTCATCATCATCTTGCATCAGTACTTACTGTATTAAATTCAGGGATCAAAGAAAGAAAGCCACCCCAAAAGTTTCTAGTAAACAATGCCACCCCCCCAAAGTCACTAAAGTAAAGCATGTAAGTAAAAACACCTTCATGAGAAATTGTTTATTATTTATTACTGTATGCCCTCGATGATTGGTTAGGTTACGTCATGAAATTTTCATTTAAACTAAAATATCACAATTTAACCTAACCTAAATAACTTGCAGATCAATGAAAGAAAGCCAGGTTATTATTCATTTTTTGACCCAGTCACACCCAGCTATAACAGCAATATATATTGAATAACCAATCAAAACTGAATAAGAAAATATATATATTATCTTGTGCAAATTTGTATAAAATATGTTTTTTTATTAAAATATATTTTATTTTTGGTGTTTTTTTAATGTATATACATATCAACTATTTGGTGAATATTTCTTATTTTTGGTGATTCTGGCTACTTCTGCGTAATTCAATTTGTCCTGTTTTACAAATAAATCATTTTTAGCAACTGTTCATCTATTCAGTTCAGTTTTTTGGTGACTAGAAGTATGACGTGTCAGTTATGCATATTTGATTTTGAAGATGTGATCCGCCATATTGCCCTCGATGAAGACAAGAGTTTAGGCCTTTTTTTCAATCATGGAATAATTAAGACATCCATGACCTGCCCTAAATGCAATAGTGCTTGTATTTTAAAAATAAATGTATATCATTTCAGTTTAAGGGCACACGAAATTTAGCAGACTACCCATGTAAGGTTGGCACATGTTATTACATTATCATTTTTATAATTTAGGTCTTAAGGGGTATGAGGGTAGAGCCCCCGGAAAGATCACACATCACAAATTGATCAGTCCTAATATTTTGCGGACAGTTCAGTACGTGACACCGGTTAGGTCAACTGTACACCCTTGATGATTGGTTAGGTTAAGTCATGATATTTCGTTTAAATTCGTTAGTTTAAATGAAAATGACGAGTGCAAACTTTTCTGGTTAATTTTGAGGTGTTTTGTACGAAACTGCCATCCGTTTCCTGTGCAAATGCGTAGTTTTCAAGATGACAATATCTCGAAAACTACGCATTTGCACAGGAAACGAATGGCAGATTCGTGCAGAACACCTCAAAATTTACCAGAAAAGTTTGCTCTCATTATAAAAAGTAACTGGATCAAAAAACGAATAATTACCAAAAACCACCCCCCAACCCATTTGGAATTGGCTTTCTTTCATTGATCCAAATTCAGTTTCTATCCTGTTACATTAATCTCACTAGCTACACTATCAATCATAGGGCCAACTAGACCCTGAGCCTTAACCTAACCTAGCAAGGAAAGCATGTAATTTCTCCTTATTTGGGGGGATACAGTTCCGCAATTGCTGCGAGGAAATGGTGCAATCTTGTGGTTTCGTCAGAATGCTCAGAGAGAAATAAGTAATGTGCAAAATATTTGCGGTAATGATACCGTTTATTCCCAGCACGTACAACCCACGACTTTATGTCTTTCCACAAACTTTCAATGTTCTGAGTGTGGATGTTTTGATCTTGCGTATCTACAACATATTCACTGTAATTAATTTTCTTATGCACGTAACCTAGCTCACCAAGGTGGTCATACGCACGCCAAGAGTCACTAATAATGGTCGACCCAGGTTTAACAAACTTTTTAATTAATGGTTGAAGTGTCTGCGCCGTCCTGTCTGGAACCGGGGTAATAAATTTTGCCTTCGATACACGTTCAATTCCACCGAAGACCCAAAGCCCCGCAATTCGTCGTCCACGATTATACGCTATTTCCACAATTATTCCTTCCCCACCAATTGGCTTTTGATTGTCCATCCACTTTTCGCACACTTCACCACAATACGACTTCCACCTAACTACAGTTGCGCTGTTTAACTTCAAGAAATTATGTGCATAACTTTGGGAAAAAAAATTGCGAAGATAAACATTAATGAAGCGAAGGTTAACATTTGCAGAAATTCTAGAGTTTCCCAACCACGTGTTCTTGAACCGAGACACACTGAAATTACACTTGCGCTTATTTCTGGGGTTAACTTTACGGCAAACAAAAATGTTCTGATCTTTTCTAATATTACACTGGTTATTACATTTCGGGCATCTTAAGGATGCAAGAATTACTCCATGATTACTAAAGACTTCCACAGCTTTTTTGTCTTCACGGCCGATATAGCGAATTAGCTCCTCAAAATCAAACTCACAAGAAGTACACAGCATATCGCTAATACGAACGTCTGAAAACTAATTTTTTTTTTTTTTTTTAAGGCGCATAAAACATCGTCATGAGCACCTAACAGAACAGCTGGTAAAATTATGAGAAGGGCTTGGATATTCGAAAGTGTAAGTTCTATATGAAAATGAAAAGGTTTATTGGCAGACTATAGTTCATTTGACAAATACGTAAATCTCTAGGAGCGCTCCATTTTTCAGTATTAAACATACACTCATAAAACATATACCATTTGAAAGCTCACATTTTTCTGAGTCTAAAAATGTAGTAATCCAAAAGTATCAATAGCAAATAAAAAGTAACTAGGTTTAAATATAAAACCCTATACCGATCAATTTGTGATGCGTGATCTTTACGGGGGCTCCGCCCCCGTACCCCCGAGACCTAAATTATACAAATAATAATGTAATAACATATTTATGTTAGGTTAGGTTAGCGTAACAATTACCAAAAATACCATCTTACAACACAGACTGAAGATTTATAACTTAGCCAAACTTTATAATGTAGTTAATGACGTCACGCGTCAAACAATTAATTAAATCGAGTTACTTTTTATTTGCTATTGATACTTTTGCATTACTACATTTTTAGACTCAGAAAAATGTGAGCTTTCAAATGGTATATGTTTTATGAGTGTATGTTTAATATTGAAAAATGGAGCGCTCCTAGAGATTATCCGACAAATATTAGTAATACAATAACAGTTCACATACTAAGGATAAAAATATATACAATTGATTAGAAATAATACAGTAATGTCGAAGTTAAATGGAGATACAGACAGACGTTTTTGTACCAAGAATTCCATAGTTTAGGCCTTAGAGCTTAGAGGATAAATGGCAGGACTCATGGATAGCTTGGATAATCGAGTTGGTTGATTTTTTAATTCTTTGCATTAGACTGCTGTTGTTGTTGGTTAGCCAATCAGCCCACCCTGATCGAGCAAGCCGGCGCGCAGGTAACCGATCGCCTTCTCCGGAGTGGACCAGAGGTTCAGCGCACTAGTAATGTTGTGTCGTGTTCTATGTTGTGCTAGAGCGGTACAGTCTGTCATAATGTGTTCAATTGTTTGTGGTGTGTCCTGGCATAGGTGACAGGTGGAGTTGTCTAGTCTGTGTTTATATGTCTGTAAGTTAGGGTGATGTCCACATCGGAATCGTACTAAGTTAACTCGATCCGATCTCCTCAGGCTGGTCTCTGACCTGTCTGTTAGAAAATCTAGAAGAGGAAGAACCATTGTTGTCCCAAGGCGATATGATGACTAAGCTGATTGATGCAGCATTGCTTGTATATATTAAGTTTAAGGTGTATATATATCCATCTCATAATTGTAAGGTTAGTGAAAAATTCACTTAATTTAGAGCTAGCATTTTTGGGCTCTTGTGGCATCATTGTTTGGGCACTCTTGTGGCACCATTTTGGGGCGCTGCGCGTCTTTTCTACTCGTTTGTGGAATGCCGTACTTACAGGGTGTGGTCTTATAGAGAGCTCTCATGCAATTCAGTTTGGTTGTTTAGATACAAGATTGTTGCATCGTGCAATAGTGCAGGTTGTGTTGTTGTTGCAAGGTTGAGAAAGAAGACCATAAATAGTGCTCCTTTTGTTTTTATCTTAAATTCATGCAACTGAGGCCTAAGGTAGGCCCACATCGAGTCAGCAACCCTGAGGTAGGACCTAATAGGACCTCAAGTCCATAAGTTTTTAATTTTAGCTTAACTTGGGCTGTAGGTTGAACTGGCCCTTTAGAACGTGGCCGTTCACGGCTCAGCTGGGATTTTGAACCCAATAAATAAATAAATAACACTGTCAATGGGTGGCGGCTTCGCACCTAAGACTGCATTTGGACTGAGTCGTGTCAGTCCTTTGTGGGTTAGGTGAGTGTGTATGTGTTTTCTGTACTGTGTGATGTCTGTGGGGCGTGGTATGAAATGGAGTATTTGGTTATAATGTCTCTCTGGTGTTACCTTAATGGTACGAGGTGTTGGTGCATGATTGTACATGTAGCGGCAAGGGTGTTGCGGGTTAGTTGTCGCTGCTGCCATGAATTGTGTTCCCCTCATGTCTAAATGTTCCCTAACTTTCAGTATTTTTGTTTGTGTGTGCAGGTGTTCTATTGGTGTTGTTTGAGTACATCTTGTAATGATACGAAGTGCGTTGTTTTGTATTGTCTGTAAGGTGTTTACGTGTGTGTTTGAGATAATGGGTGCCCAGCAATTTAGCGTGTAGCGTCATTGGGCAAAGTGTAACGGATCAAGAGGCACATTTCAGGTTTTGTACAATTGACCTCCCTAAATTAAAAAATGAAAACAGAATTTTTTTGTGACAAGTGCAACACCTCCTTTTTCGCATGTGAAAATCGTGAAAATTGCTAGTTACCCATAACTTTTGGACACTTGCTTTCCTAGGGTTTGAGCTATCATTTGACCCCTTACAATGTCCTGCTTTTCGGGAAAAATAGAAAAAATTATTTTTGGAATAAACATATACACTGTAGGTAGGTAGGTAGGTAGACTAGATAGTTTTATTTAGTAAATGATACATTAAAATCTTGTTTAGTTTTGAATGACGGCATAAAGTTACGGGATTTAAGTACTGCTCTAATGTAACCATCTCTTGAATCCTTTCCATACACTGCCCCAGACGCTTCAGTTACCATCCTAACACAGCGTTCTACACCTTGGGAGTGACATGGTATCCGGACAACAAGGGTCTCTTCAGTGATCTTATCGAGTTGTTCGACAGAGAACTGCTTCGTGAGTGGTGGTTCCATTGTGCATTCCTCCACTGGTGGAAGTAAATCTTTCAAATTCTGAGCACTTTGTTTGATCTTTGGTGGCCAAAATTCTCTGACTTGCTGTTGAGCAGGTTTGGAAGCTCGTCGAATGGTCTTGATTATATCGATGGCCAATTTCCGGTTTGCTTGATCTGCATCTGCAAGCATTGCCAGTAGAACATTTTCAGGGTGAGCCCAATATGCATTTCTTTGGATCACAGGCCATGTGACAGTCTTGCTAGCTGGTGGCAGTAATCGTAGCAGCTTGATTTGCTCCAGGAAATGTTTTGGGCCATCTGTGCACCTTGGATGGCACTTGATGCTAAACCACATGGGTCCATAGTGGCACACGACAAACTGTGTGAGTAAATACAGTTCATCACTTGGCTGCGCCATCGCTACATATAGCCGACAAATTCTGCTGGCAGTTGTAACCCATCATGCATGGGAGATTGGTCCAGGCTTCTCTCGTAGAAGATCTTCATTAATGACACCAGTCCTTATCGCTTTCATCATTCTGTAGAGGTAGGCTTGGTCACGACTCAATTCAGTAAGGTCAACATCCGGGAGAGTGTGGCCATCAGCAATACATTGAATTCCTCTAGAGGAAAGTGGCAAACTTTCACATGTGGCCAAAGCTTTGCCAATTGGTCCTTTCCATTGAGTTGCAGATTCTGTTGGGCCGATGAGTTCCTTGCACAAGTGGCGCAGTAGGAGTTCATTTAAATGCGGACTACAGATGAACCAGTGCAAAGGGCGACCCAGGAGGCACTCTAGCAGGTGTATTGCTCCACTTCTGTGCCCTGTGTTTGTGGCTGTGCTTTCGGCTCCCACTGCAATTATCTTGTCTGCAATACCCATTTCTTCAATCGCATTTTGAAGTCCATCCGCAATGACAGTGCCAGTTCCTCGTTCCAATGTCAGATGGCTTAGATAGAAGGTTCCAGGCTCTCCGACCAGCACATAGTGGTCCTCAACTTTCTTTGTGCTGTACCATTTGTTCCCCTTTTTCTCTTTGACAAGTGTCATGTCTTTCCGCCCATCAAAAAATAAAGCAGTGACTTCCACATCGTGGTAAGTTACTGCTTCCTTCAGATCCCTCCGTACCTTCTGCCGTGCTCTCCATACTTTGTGGTGGTCAATTACGTTTATCTGATCATCAGAACTAATGATGCCATAGTCAACCAATGTTGCAGTGCTGATAGCTGCAGCAGCCCTGTTCGATACACCATACCGGTCAGCTTCCAAAGCAACAGTGGGAATCGGTGTGATGTTCCTGTCCTCCTGGGCACTATCACCCATCCACTCATCACCAACACTTTCACCACTGGAGTCTGCTTCTGCTTGAGCTGATTCGACCACATCTGCAGAGGATGCTACCTCTTGCCGTTCCGTTTTTATATATTTCTTGCATCCGATCCTCTCTTGACTTCCTTCTCTCCATCATCTGAGTCACATTTGTATCCACCCGACTGATCTGCATGATCCGCGTGGTTCTCTGGTCGATCAGAAAGGCATGCTCTCGTCGTGGAACTTTCATTTCTTTTTCACAGTGGCATGCAGACAGATCATCGCATTGGCAGACAGCTATGTCAAACAATTGATTCAGGCTTTCCTCGAACTTCTTGGTTTTTGTGGCCTGCTTGCCTTGCTTCGATGCTTGTGAGCCTTTTTCCATCAATCGGAGCAGCTTGGTCTTCACATTCTTGATTGGCTGTGATGGAATGTTAGCACGATTCCAAAGGTCAATGAGTGTTTGGCATACCTCTGGAAGAATCTCCCTGTTGCTGGTGTACTTGTTCTCCTTCAAGAAGAGGAAATGCCTTGCAACTTGTATACGGGTTGGAAGTTCAGAGAGAGGAATCTCTGATAGTGGAGAACCAAAGACAATGTGGCTGGCAGATCCTCGTGTTCTTTGTGTGCTCATTGTACCAGCAAAACTCAACAAGTATCACACAGGAACACAAACAAAAACACAAACGTATAAATAAAAAATATATATGATTATGAGTATATATATATAAGGCTTGGTTTATTGGTAAACAATAAGTTTACCAATATATATATAAAAATATACTGCACACACGCATGTATTATGTATATAAATATCCATAGGTATATACATACCCTAAGACATATAACAAACTTATAAACATTGTAAAACACAACAAAACAAAGAAATGTGTATAATGTATATATCACAAAACGCACCTTTCGTTAGTACCTTGGGGTTTTTGAACACCCCATCCACAGAAAAAACATTTGTTTCTCTCAAGCGAGCTAGCGTAGAACTAAGAAATTCCAGGGGATGACTTACTGAGAGGTGTTCTGCTTGTTGCAGAAAAGTTTTGATTTCTTTTCTGAAATCAGCAAGGTTGATTGTACAAAACCTGAAATGTGCCTACAGATCGCTCATGACGCTACACGCTACCCAGCATGGACTAGCATAGTCCATAACTGAGCGAATATATTGTTTGTATATGAGTGATGTTGTTTCCTGCTGGTGTCCAAAGTTTGTGCCTGTTAGTACCCTAAGCGTGTTAAGGCTTGCGTACATTTATTTTTAATGTCCTGAATGTGGTTTACAAAAGATAATGATGTGTTGTATGTGACCCCAAGTATTTTGGTCCTGTGAGTGTGTGGAATGTTGGTGTTATTTAGTGTAAGCTGTGGAGTTATCTGGTGTTATTTTGTGTTGCTTGTTAGCAAGGTAATGGTTCATTTTGTGAGCGCTACTTTGAGTCTATTGTGTGTGAGCCAGTCTTGTATACTGTTTATGTATGTTTGTAGGTTATTTGTAGCGGTGTTGATGTTGTTGTGGGTGGATGTTAGAGTGATGTCATCTGCATATGATAATAAGGTAAGCTTGTTATCTATAGGTGTTGGAATGTCATGCATGTATAAGTTGAAACAGTGTTGGTGAGAGAACAGAGCCTTGAAGGACCCCGTTAGGAAAAAGCTTGTTTTTGGATGACTTGCCATTAAATGTGACATGTGAGTATCTTCCTGAAAGATAGTTGCTCAGCCACCTTTTGGTGTTATTGTGCATGTTTGTGTTAAGTATTTTGTTTATAAAAGGGAAGCGTGGGACAGCATCAAATGTTTTACTAATGTCTATTGTTGCTAATAGTGTACGTTGAGCTGGTCGTCTGGAGTTGATGCCATCCATGATGTGCTGCGTGAGGTTAGTGAGTAATGTCGTGGTTGAGTGGTGAGGTCTGAATTCATGTTGAGTAGGCGATAGTGGTATGTGTGGGTTGGTGATTTATAAGATTAGTCTTTCTGTTACTTTGGAAGGTGTGCATAGTCAAGTAATGGATCTATAGGAAGCTGGTTCTGTTGGATTTTTGTTTGGTTTGAGTAGTGTAATAATTTTACCTTGTTTCCATATGTCAGGAATAATACAGTGTTGGTATGAATATGTGCTGATGTTTGTGAGAGCTAGTATTCCCTGTGGGCCCAAGTGTTTAAGGTATATGTTAGATATGTTGTCTGGTCCAGTAGCCTTCGAATTTTTAGTGTTTTTGATGATCTTGGTGGTCTCTGTATTGAAGGGTGTAATGGTCGTGTCGAGTCTGTAGGTTTTCTTGTGTCTGGCTGTTTGTCTGCGTGTTTCTGGTTGTTGTCTCTGTTTAAGTGACTTATCTTTGCGTAGTGATTAACTAGAATGTTAGCTTGTTGTGTATATGCTGGGATATTATTTTGGCTGCGACAGATAGTCGAGTGTGAGGTATGAATGCCGATGTTAGAGTGGGTAATGCTGTTTATAGTCTTGTATAGCCTGAATGTATCTGTGGAGTGGTTTAGTGTTGTTATGAATTTCCGAAATGTTTCTGTTTGTTTTTCTTTAAGTTTCTTGTTTATTTCTGTGTTGAGCTGTTGTATCTGCTGTTTTATGGCTTCTGTCTGTGGTGTTTGTGTGTTATGTTTGAGGTTATTATGTTCCCTTATGAGGTGGGCTATTTCTCTAGTGTAATTTGGGTTGTATTCCCTAATGTTACCCTTGGGTATGTATTTGTTTGCATTATTGATGATCTAATTAAATGTCTTGAGTGTTGTATTGATGTTTATGATGGGTGTGCTGTTTAATGTGGTGAATTGTTCCTCAGTCTGTATTTTGAACTGTTACCAATCAGCTTTTTTGTAATTTCTGTAAGTGTGCCTAAGGCTGTTGAGGCAGAGTGTAGAACGTGTTGTAATGATGATGGGCAGGTGGTCTGATAACAGTTGTTTTTCTGTTCTCCAGTGTGTATGTGTTGCTAGTGAGGGGGAACAGAACGTTATGTCTGAGGAGGAGTTTGAGTATCCTGCTTGATGTGGTATGTGTGTATGTTCTTCTGTATTGTTAAGAATGAAGAGGCCGTTTAGTTGCGTGGCTATGTTGGCGCCTCTGGTGTTGCTTTGGTTGTGCAGGTCCAACTAGTGTCTTTAGCGTTGAAGTCTCCTCCTAAGATGACATTAGTGAGAGAGGCCAGATTGTGTAACTGTGGATTGTAATTGGCTGGCACCTGAGGTGAACTATCTGGTGGGATGTAAATGTTGAAAAATGTAGTGTTGTGTTTTGCGCGTGTCTTAATGTTAACTGCCTGTATTTCTATCGTGTTATCTGCTTGGATTGTGTTTGTAATGTTTTGGGTGGCATCACTGTAGCTAATGCTTTTACGTATGTAAGTAATGAGTCCACCCCCGTTACCCCCAGTACGATCTTGACGGATCGCCGTGAAGTCAGGGATGGTGGGTGTTTTGTGTGTGCGTTTTAATTTTGTTTCTTGTATAAGTGCTATGTGAATGTTTTGTTTGTGTACGAATTCCCTAAGCTGCATGATTTTGTTTGTAAGGCCATCTACGCTGTACTGTAATATGTTAATATTATGCTTCTGTATGTGTCTCATGGTCCTATTGTGTCTATGTCTATGTGTATGGTGACATGTGTAAGTTGTAGTGGGGCCTGGATTAGTCTTAACTAGCAAAAGGTCAGCGCTACGCGCCGATTTTGCTAGATCTGCGGTGCTTCGGCTGAATTGTGGGCCTACGGCGTATTTTATTTTGAACATCAATAGCCCTTTATCTGGATATCATTCCTATTCCTCTCACCTTGGGCCTCAGTAATTGGGGTGCCTGCGGCCTTCCAGTTACTGGCAAACCAATTATTCATTCAATAAAACTACAGAAAAGAACGCAGCCATGAAAATCTAAACTTCACAAATCTTAATACAATGAGCTCGGATTTGAAGCCTAAGATTTTCATGACTGCGTTCATTTCTATAGTTTTATTGACCAAATAACTGAACCGACAGTAATTGGGGGCCCTGCGGCCCGCCAAATCATAGTTTTCATTGTTTCGAGTGCATCAATAATATTGTTATAGTGTTCCATTAGTTGTGATAAGCATGATCTTCCTGACCGAAATCGATGTTGGTTATCATTTTTTTTCTGAGTTTCCCCATTAACCCCACCACCTCCCCCATTACCCCACCCCTCCCCCATTTTGTGCCAAAATTATGATTAAAAATGAAGAAATGGGAAGAACTGTACCCCTAAAAGGGGGGGCAGGATTTATGTTAGGGAATTTTTTTTTAGCATGGGCACTGCACAATAAAAAGACGCATCGAATGGTGAAAACCGTATTGTTCTACACCAATTGTAGCGCCCTGTAGGTGTGCGCAAAAAAACTGTTACATATATATATATATATATGAGGCTTCATTTCTGAAATAGTATATTAGATGTCGCCGGAGAGTAAGAGTAGTCCGGGGAGCACGCAATTGCTCCCCTAAATGAAAAATACAGCACGCTGGTATAGGTCCGGCCCTGGGAGCCGATCGGCACTCTGACCGTGACACGCAACAGGCCGTCGACTGCCAGTCTGGCCAACCGTAGACAGCCCGCTGCACGGAGATTTGAGGAAGTTTGGCCACCAGCGCGTTGATGCTTCGGTTTGACGTCACCTCTTCGCGTTGACGTGTCCCGCGCTGGAGGATACAGCCACTGTTAGAAGCTTCCTCGTCAGCTGCTAACTGTCGACATACGTTGAGGTTTTTAGGTCCTTCCTATCAGTTTCTTATTATCTTTGGTCAAAATGTGCTGTTCAATACTGTCATTTCTTTTTGTACCTTATTTTCTTTATTAATTTGTCCATCAGTTTGGGATTGGAAGTATATAATGAAATTATTTCCAGTCCTGTCCTTCAAATGTTTTGATAAAAAGTTCTTTTAGGATTTTCTTTCAATTAAGAATAAAAAGAATGAATTCTTTACTAAATTTTGCTTTATTTTTTCCATCTCTTTACGAAAAATATCTCAGATGTAGTCGTTTTTTCTTGTTGACTGTCGCATTAGACTGTATTGAGCACGTCTTGTTACCTCTGGGAAGCTTGGGACATTACGGATAGCAAACATTTGCGAAGCTGAGCATCACGGGGGTAATTTATGTAAGAGTCTAAAAGACCTGTTGTACAGCAAATTTAGAGTTCTGTCAGAACCTTTTTTATAATTCACCCAGAGTTGCTGTCCGTATATATTACTGCAGAAAGTACGAAAGAGAGTGTCTTTAGCTTCACTTGTACAGAACCAAAAGTTCCTTATAGTCATATTCGCTTTAGCACACAGGCTTCGAGACTGTTTTCTTATATCCGAGTCATCACTCAAGGAGCTGGTAATAATTTGACCCAAATACTTAAACTCTTGTACTTCCTCAATTACTTCACCTTTCATTTTAAACCTAATGTCAGCTGGCTGAATATAGCTTTTAGGATGAAACTGCATAACCTTAGTTTTTGTAACATTAAAAAGAATATCATGTTTCTGCGAATATACTTCGCATACTTTTAGTAGCCGATCCAGACCTTTAACAGAGGGACTTATTAACACCATATCATCGGCATAAACTAAGTTATTTATCCTTGTGTTAACTATAGTGCAGTAGCTTAGACCCTGATTTTTGAAGTAAGTGGACATTCTGGACAAAAGCACCAAACTTGGCTCAAATGTTGTTCAGGACCTTAGCTACCAATTTTTCCCCGGAACCAAGACGCACAACCCTATCTTGGCTGCCATTTTGGAAATCCAAAATGGCTGCCAGCTAGAAATCAACAAACTATTGTGAGGAGTAATTGTAAATAAATAGTCCCTAAACCTACATATTTCGATGCCAGGATTGCTATAAAATAATCAGAATTACCCTTAAATGTTTATTTAATGTAAAATATTTAATAATATAACTATATAATATGTGCTTTTCTGTTTTGCAGGTGATTTGTGAACATGGATTGGAGCAAATGCATGGTTTGTCAAGAGAGCAAAGGTGAGACTCTTAAATGTCCACTCAATGCTGTGAGTGGTAAAAAAACTGAAGCATATGCAACATTTATGGAGAATGTCAACGCATTCAAGAATCTTGGAAGACTACCAGTTCTTCTTCTTTTCAATGAAGAGGTGACTGTTGAAGATCTGGTTCAGAATAAAGCTGTGTGGCACAAGTCATGCCATGTTAAATTTAGTAAAGAAAAGCTTGAAAGGGCTACAAAAAAGAGAGAAAGGGCGGATGAAGGTGAAACCAGTTCATCTACGGGGAAGCGGGTTCAGCGGCATCCTATGGACAAAGCAACTTGTGTGTTTTGTCAACAAATACATGGGCATCTTCACGAATTCAGTACATTTGGCGCTGACGTCAATTTACGAATGATGGCTACAGAACTCAGTGACACAGAACTAATGTCTAGAATAGGAGGTGGTGATCTCATGGCCATTGAAGCCAAGTATCATCTGCAATGCTTGACATTTTATCGGAACCGTTACCGCTCACTTTTGAGACAAAAACAGAGCAAGGAAGAAGGCTATGAAGAAAACTTGATGAAAGCAAAGGCAATAGTTGAGGTCGTTAATCATGTAGAAAATTGCGTGGAAGAAGGAATCTTTCAAATGAAGTTTTCTGTGCTATTTGATCTGTATCAAAAAAGACTTCGGGACTTAGGTATTAATAAGGAAATGAACAGAGGACGATTCAGAGAGAAGATTCTGGAGTATTTCCCATATGCCCAGGAAGTGAGTGATGGCAAGAACAAAATCTTAGTTTTTCAGCAGGGAATTCAGGAAATGCTCAGAGAGACAAATAGACAGAATTTTGAAGGAGATACTATGATTCTTGCAAAAGCTGCTAGAATCATACGCAAGGAAATCGTCAACTTTACTGGATTCAAGTTTGCAGGTGCCTTTCCATCTGGTTGTCAACAGGAATCGGTACCTACAACCTTGAAAACCCTTATATCTATGATCACAAATGGTGCTGACGTGAAGGACCAAACACCAGAAGACTCCCCTGCAACTCTCACTGTCTCGCAACTTATCCTTTTTTAATTTTAGGAACAAGCATACATCATCATCTAAGGTTCGCCATTCTTTGGAAAGAGAACCACCATTGCCTCTGTATCTTGGTCTGAAAATTCATACTGAAATTCGGTCAAAATCATTAATTACACAACTATATGAATTGGGTCTCAGTGTGAGTTATGACCGAATTCTTCAAGTCGAAAGCCAACTTGCAACAGCAGTGTGCCAGAACTTCAAGACCAAAGGAGTGGTTGTACCAGCTCAGTTTCGTCATGGACCATTTATTGTTGGGGCACTTGACAATCTGGATTACAACCCATCTAGTACAACTGCCGTTGGATCATTTCATGGTACAGGGATTAGTCTGTCTCAGTTCCCAACTGTCTCAAACTGTGGAACCAAACAAGGTGATCTTGTGCTACCTTCTCTAGGTTCAAAGGACTTGGAGTTACTCATGTCCTACTCAATTGTACCAGCTGTTGCAATGGACAAAACCAAGGTAGAAGTCCTGAAGTTGTCTAATGTGTCTGACCCTATTGAGGGACACTACCATGAAGCATGTTTCCAGGAAAAGGAGTGGATGAAAGAAGCGTTCAGGATCTTGGAGAAAGACACGATAGGGAAGGGTGATGTTATATCATGGTCAGCATACCACGCTACAAGGCAAGAACAAGATGAAGATCAAATGAAAACCCTTTCCTACCTCCTTCCCTTATTCCATGAAAAGGCCGCTACTCCAGCGATGATCAAGCATGGAATGAATGTTGTTCGGTCTGCTACTGAATTCCTTAACCCCGGGCAAATACCAGTTGTTGCATTCGATGCACCCTATATGCCCTTGGTAAATTCATTCAGTGGAAGTGGCCAGACACCCACGGAGAAGACAAGGTCATCGTCATGTTTGGAGGTCTACATACAGAGATGGCCATGTGGAGAACGTATGGAGATTATCTAGAGGGATCTGGGTGGACAAATGCCTTGACACAAGCAGGCATTGCTTCGGCAGGAACTGTTGACTTATTTCTTAAAGCCTCTCATCTTACAAGAACCAGACATGCTCACCAGGTAACAGCTTTGACATTGGCAAAGCTGCAGCATGAAGCCTTTATGGAAACTGTTGGTCCCTATGATGACAAGACAAAGGAAGAGTGGAAGAAGAAGATGGTTCAGGTCAGTCCAACATTCCAATACTGGGAGACAATTCTTCAGATGGAGATAGACGGCCTCATATTCATACGATCACATCGTGCAGGAGACTTTCCATTGTATGTAGAAAGCTTGAAGAAAGTAGTTCCCTGGTTCTTTGCTCTTGACCACCAGAATTACGCACGTTGGCTTCCACTCCACATCCGGGACATGAAGAATCTCCCTCAGCCAGTTATGAATGAGTTTTCACGAAATGGACACTGGGTAGTACACAAGACCAAGAAGAGATTCTCAGCCATGCCTTTAGACCAAGCGCATGAACAAAACAATGAGAAAGTCAAAGGTTCAGGAGGCGCGGTGGGTCTGACTGAGAATCCAGTGGCATTCAAGAAGTGGATGGTAGCAGGGCCAGAACAAGCCAGATTGATTACTGAATATGAAGACGAAAACCTTCCAGAAACTGAAGACAACTTCCACCACGAAGAAGGACTATCTACACAGAGAAGATTCAAGGATCATGTTTCTAATCTCGTTGAAGTCTTCCGTGATATGGGAAATCCATTTTGTGATAATGGGAATGAGTTACTGGCCTTAGACACAAGGAATGTCATGGATGAATCTGTGGTCCATACAGTGAGAACTATAAAGGATTTGGGTAAGGAGCAATATAGCCGATACTACAAAGAAGTTGTCACAGATTGTACAAGGTCAATTCATACACCGATCAAGAAGAACTCGCTTGCCCTCTTCAGATGTCCTCCCTTACTCTACAAATGTTGTTAATACAAGTTTTCTATAGAACCACGAATAATGCATGAAAATTGTGCAAATATGAAAGGGTAGCATTTTGATCTTTGTAGAATTTCATTTTTTAAAATGCACATATTTTGCCAATTTTCCTCTCCCACATTCAGTTATAGAGCTAAAGGTCTACTTTTTGGTGGGTGAAATCTTCAATTGTTATAGTTTCGTTGATTTTTCTTAAACATGGTTTTCTTGAACATGGTTTTTGTGTTAAAATATTCACGATTTTCACTGTATATGTTGTACGAAGTGTGATTTCTGCAGTAAACATACTTCTGATCAGCTTAAAAGTTGTTTTATTGATCTGATCATGCCAAAAAACATATAGTTTGATGCCAAACATGCCAAGGGAATTCTCTATTGAAACTTATATCAGAAATTCCATTTTGTCTATGGCGGCCATCTTGAAATCCAATATGGCGGCCAAGTAATGGTCTCTGAAGGTGGTTCCGGGGATATTTTTAATTGTTGGTCCAAAATATACAAGTAGGGAAAGTTTGGTGCTTTTGTCCGGATTGTCCACTTCAACTTGTTCAGCTGCCCTACTACTATACAACATCCCACTGTTGCCTCATTAAGTGAAGAAATTAATCCGTCAATATACACATTAAAAAGCATAGGGGAGAGCAAGGAGCGTTGTCTCACCCCCCTTGTCTCACCCCGCAAGAGGAGCTAAACATTCGGATAGTACATTGCCCCACCTAACGGTAAAAGATTGGTGGGAATACCAAATTTCAATAAATTTAATATGTACATGTGAACCTTCCTGTCTTCTAGTTTACTTATATCTAGGAAACAGCGATAAATAGTTGAATTACTGTCACGGTATTTAGATATTGTTTCTTTAAGTACATAGATACACACAGGGACTTTTTTAAGGAATTTTTACTAGTGGGCCACTTTAAAAAAAAGGGCACATATATCTAAAAAGGGCAGACACCAAGTACCTGGCATTTATATTAAAAGATACTTAGTTAGATAGCAGATAATTATATAAAAATCAAAGGAATTTAAGGAAACACATTACAGTAGATGCAAAAATGGTAATTTCTATTAAATAAAAGTAGTACCATACAATATTTTTTGAAAAGACAAAGAGACATTTCAAACATACTGCTCTATTGTAGCTCAGCATTGACAAAAATTGTGAAATATAAGGGCAAATAGGTACAAAACATTTTGTGGAATGTAGATGATAGAAGCATGTGGCAGTTATGTAATATTTCATACAAGAAAATAACTATCTTAAATGAACCACCAGTGAAGAACTTGACAGCAAATTTTCTTGTTTGGTAGGCTTCTGTTGGCTCTCTACATCTGCGTTCTATCTATATAAGCAGTAACAGTAAAGTGAAAACCAACACTAAACATCGAAAAAGCGAAAACGTTACCTCCAGTTCCTTGAAATGCACATAAACAATCCCTCTAACTGCCACAGTCAGTCACTCAGCTGATCGCTCCCATTTCTTCTCAAGTGCATGGGAGACCTGCTAGAATCAATATTTTTACTCAAAGCTTAAAATTGACTAGGGGGCCAGTAGAATGTGACTAGTGGCCAAATACAAGGGCAAGTGGGCCATTTGGCCCACTAGTATATATGTTAAAAAAGTCCCTAGATACACAGGTCAGTTGAGTGGGACTTTTAAAACCAAACTGATTAGTGTCCATAGGTAATCATTTAATCGGAGTGACAAGGTTTTTTCTAGTAGTTTCGAGAAGCAGGAAGCGATAGCAATAGGCCTGTAATTATTGATGGACAGAATGTCTCCATACTTATTTTTGACCAGGGGCAAGATATATACCCTCATGGACTCTGCAGGGATATGGCTATGAACAAGCATGGCTGATAAGAGCAATGATATATGCAGACATACTACGTCATTGGCATATTTTAAGTGCTCATTCGATAGGTCATCTACCCCTGACGCAGAACCAGTCCTTAACTCTTTAATTAACCTCTTTACTTCAGGAACTGATATCAAAGTATTTTCTCTTGTCTCTCCCACAGGAGTTTCGCTGCAATCTATCTTAAGATTATCCCTACTCACACTGTTAAGAATGTTAGAGTAGTGGTTTTTCCACAGCTTTGTAATTTCATCCTCCCCAACACCCTATCGATTGTCGGAGGGAGGACACTTTTGACACCCGTTTGATTCTTAACAAATTTCTAAATTTGTTATTATCGATATTTATGCGTGCTTCACAGGCTTTTGATGCTAGAATAGACTCTTCTTCCTGTTTACATCGCCTTATGGCCGCCTTATACTGACCCCTACTTATACACATATTCATGTATACTAGTCCTAATCTGGGTCTACCAGGAATGACCACAAATCACAGACGTCTTTCGATTCCCTCTTCAGGGGGGCAATAAAATCATTCCATCCAGGAATAATCTTAGTATGATAGTTGTAAGATTTAATCAGGTGGCTTCCTGCTTCTCTTAACAGGGATACTATCTTACTATAATACATATCTATGAATTTACAGTGAGAATCATTTGAGCAAGGATTATTACAGGCAAGATGCAAAATTTCTAAATTATTAAAGAGGTGACCTGTTCTGTCTTTTTATTTATTCTCTGTTGCATATTAACATTAGACCAATCGACGCGATTATTCTTACCTATTGAATCCTTGCTATGTCGTGTTGCGCATAAATTGGTAAAATTAATTAATAGTTCTAATGATCTATGATCAGAAAGGAGGAAATCATGCAGAATATGAACTCTAACAATTCGATCCTTTAGATTATTACTAGTGAGCAGTGGTGTAGTGCTAAATAAAGAAGTGAGGGAACTCATTTTGAAAGTGTTACTCAGATGCGGGGGGGACAATGGCGAGCGCGGCGAGCCCATACAGCTGGGGGTCCGGGGGAACTGTAAGCCCCCGGGGAAATCTTTTGAAATCTGACCAATTTCAGGGATATTTTGAGGTCATATGCACTGGATATTAGGATATATTCCAAGGTTGAAGATGCAGTATTTCCAGTGTCATTAGATATATGACATCCAGTACGATCAATAAAAATAGCTAACAACTGGAATGATTAACTAAAAAAAAGTTAACAACTGTTACGCCGTGGTGACTGTTTCACCAGATCTTTATAGGCTAGCATTGCCTCAGTCGAAGCTAAAAGAAATGAAACAGTTAATGATTCTTTCTCATATTTCTTCTAGGGGTGGGAATTAAAATTTCATGACGTTAGAGATTTGTAAGTTCGGATTTATTTGAAATAGTGAGGGAACGCCGTTCCGTCTACCAAAAAAAGTAAGGGAACGCCGTTCCCACGCGTTCCCACAGCACTACACCACTGCTAGTGAGACAATGATCAATCCACCTGGTGGTACCACTCATATCACTAACGCATATAAAATTACCACTGGTTACCCCAAATACATCTACATTACTTATACTTAATTTGGCTGACTCGCACATGTTGCCCAATTCTACAAAGAATTCCGAGTTCACATGCGCGTTAAAGTCCCCCATTATTATACAGTGAGAATATTTGAGGTTATCTGATAATTAATCACTTAATTTTATACAGCAAATCAATGTATCATCTAGATTACTGCCGCTGTTGTATGGTAAATAGCAGTTTACAATTAATATGCAATCATTGTTTTCTTGTAATTCAATGCCTAACAACCTTACATTATCGCTTGTTAAAAATTTTATGTTTTGACAAATATTTCCTTATTAAGAAAGCAACACCACCATGCATGTTTTGACAAATATTTCCTTATTAAGAAAGCAACACCACCATGCATGTTTGTAGTTTGCATGGTATGACTGTGAGTTAAGACTGTGTTTGCATGGTTTGTAAGCGTTCTTATTTTACTTCTTTTCATCTTTCACCCCTCTCCTATTCTCTCCGACTATTTTTCTGACTTGTCGGCAGTGGCCGGCGGATGATGATGGTGAGTCTTTTTTCTCCTTTTCTAAATGAATGTTAACCCACGAGTGATAGGTGTTCCTCCTTACTTAACCCCTTATTCTCTTCTCTTCTCTTAACCTCCTACTCTTTCCTTTCTCTCGGGCTAACCTTAGAGTGGATCTTAGGGTCTTTGTTAGCCTTAGCTTCTGTAGATCTGTACATTAATTCATCTGACAAGTGTACTGCTGATGACGTATAGTATGTAGCTGGTTCCTTCTTGCTACTACTTGTATTTGCCGGGAAGAATGAAGGATACGAGAGGCAAGCTATCGCTTTGTTGGGTATCTCTTTAGGGGCCTCTCGTGTCCTCTTCTCTCCCTGTCGTTTGGGGGTTGGCGTCTTGAAGGAAAAGCCGGTCGTTTTCAGAGTTTATTGAGTTCTTGGTTGGCTGAGGTTATTTTACAGAAGATTTTGTTATTTATATACAGCTGAATTAATTAAATATATATATATAAATTTATGTACAATACTTATTTATAAAGATTATATATGATTCTTAAAATTACACAATGATAAAATATATACAATTTGGTACGCGCAAAATTGGTTTGTCGGTAACTAATATAAAAATAATATAAATGCGGAAAATTAACTGCGCGGCCCCACACTACTGCCCACCCCGAGAAGCGGAGCACGTATATCAAAAGTAGAAATATTCGGGTCTTGATTTGAATCGGATCCTTCGTCCAGCTCGCGTTGATCCTCGGTCGGCCTCGTTTCCGGTTGTTGCGTTGTCCTGCGCGCCCGTCCTGAGGTCTGTATTTGCTACCTCCGAGGTGCGTCCTCCATCGTCCTTTTTCCTTGCGTGCTTTTTCTCCGATCCGATGTCGTCCGATTGTGCGCCCGGTACCTGTGTGGGACCTGAAACTATATACGCCGGTTTTAAACGATTAATTGAAATGGCTTCTGATGATCCGTTGGTTTTTTCTATTACGAAGTACTTATCGTGGCGTTCGAGAACACGGAAAGGTCCTTGATATGGTGCCTCGAATGGTTTTCGAACGCGGTCGATGCGTACCCATACGTGGCTTGATTTGTGGAGTTCCGATGGAATGAATGATTTGGGGGCTGAGTGAATGTTTCCTTGAGAGAGTTGGGCGAAATCGATTTGCGTCATTTTCTTGGCTAATTCGGAGATGAATTTTGAATTGGATTTTGACGACGAATTGGCGATCATTGGCCTCGGGCATAATAGGGTGGTTCCGGTGACGGTGGTGAACGGTGAATAACCCGATTCGTTGGGGAGACTGCGTAAACCAAGGAGAACTATGGGTAAAGCGGGGAGCCAATCTTGTTTTCGAGCGATGATTGCTGTCTTGATGGTGCGATGAGATCTTTCAATTATTCCGTTGGTCTGAGGGCGATACGACAAAGTTCTTAGTCGGTGAAATCCGATGAGAGCTGAGAGTTCCCTAAAGAGTTCGGATTCGAATTGGGATCCGCGGTCCGTTATGACTTGCAGTGGTACACCAAATCTTGAAATCCATACATCGAGAAATGCGTGTGCTATTGATGTGGCTGTAGTATCAATCAGAGGATATGCTTCTATCCATCTTGTGGCACGATCGATGCAGGTTAGGAGATATCTATATGGGGAAGGATATGTTTGACCGGGCAAAGTGGTTGGCGGTAAGGGACCGACGATGTCGATATGTACCGTTTCAAATCTTGAACTTGGTAAATCGAAGGGGGTTATTTCTGATTTTGTATGGCGAGAAATTTTTGAGGATTGACATGATTCACAATTTCGGGACCAAGTTCGAATATCCTTATTCATTGAGGGCCAAAAGTATCTTGATTTAATGATACGAAGTGATTGCTTGATGCCTGGATGAGAAATATTATGAAATTGATTGAAGATGGAAGATCGATGCTGCTTGGGAACAAAAGGACGGGGATATGGCGTGGATGTATCGCAATATAAAGTTGTATTTTCTGGAAACGGGAACGGCTTGAGACGTGGGAGAAATTCTTGCGTTTCTTGATCTTTTTGTTGAGATTCCGCGATTGCTGATAAATCGAAAGCGTCGATATGTACTGCGTTTACGTTGCGTGAAAGGCAGTCCGCTACGACGTTTTCACGTTTTCGGATCCACAGATATGTATTACATCGCATACGTATTCCGTGATGGCAGACCAATGACGTTGTTGTCGGTCTGTCTTGGCTCGTAAGGGACTCTTGTAGACAGAAACCATCGGTTTGTGATCCGTGAAGAGTATTACTTGACGACCTTCTAAAAATTGACGGAAATGCAGGACGGCTAGGTATGCTGCGAGTAATTCTCTATCGTATGCGGCGTACGCTTGCTGAGTTGTAGTTAATTTCTTGGAAAAGAAGGCGATGGGAACTGGTGTGCTGTCGATTATTTGATGAAGAACTGCTCCAGCTGCTATTTGTGAGCAGTCCGTAACTAAATGAAGGATTGAGCTTGATGGAAGAGGATGACAAAGCGTAACGGCGTTCCGTAGTGCATCCTTGACATCTTGAAAGGCTTGAATTGCTTCGTCGTTCCACTGTAGACTTTTGCTTTTGACTTGAGTTCTGACGATTTCACTTAAAGGTGAGACTAAATCGGCGTAACGGGGTATCATATGGCGATAGAATCCCGTCATTCCTAGGAATCTTCTGAGGCTTTGGTAATCTTGCGGTTGGGGAATATCTTGAATTTCGGAGACTTTGTTTACAGGAGGACGAATGCCTGCTGGGGAAACTTCATGACCCAGAAATTCAATTTTGGATTGCTGAAATATGCATTTTTCTAAGGAAATTCTTAAATTGTGTTCTTGAAGGATCTTGAATACGCGTTCTAAGTCTTTCAAATGGTCAACTGCGTTATTTGAATGGACTAAAATATCGTCGAGATACACAAATACGCAGTCAACTCCTCTGAAAATTGTATCCATGAAGCGTTGAAATGTTGCAGGGGCGTTTCTTAAACCAAATGGCATGTATAAATACTGAAATAAACCAAATGGAGTTGTTATAGCCGTTTTCTCGATATCTTCTGGGTGGACTGGAATTTGGTGATATGCTCTGACTAGATCGATTTTGCTAAAGCATGATTTTCCGTGCAGAGATGTTGACAGACTTCTTATATGAGGAAGTGGATATCTGTCCGGTTTCGTGACAGCGTTTAGGCTTCTATAATCACCACACGCCCGCCATTCGCCTGGTATCTTCTTCGGAACGAGGTGTAACGGTGAGGCCCATGGTGATTTTGAGGGTTCTATAATTCCATCTTGAAGTAAGTTGTTGAAAGTAGCCTTAGCTGAGGATAATTTATCGGGTGGAAGACGTCGAGGGCTTGCAAACACTGGTGGTGCGCTGCCAGTGTCGATGGTATGCTTGACAGTGTTGGTGGAAACTTTCTGCGGTTGAGCTGGTTTCAGTAGTGAGGAGTACTTGTCAAGCAGGTTCCTGATTTCTTGAGGTAATTTGTCGGTAGGGTTAATATTGATGAGGTGAAGGTCTTTGGATTGCACAGGTTTAGTAGTGGCTTGAAGAGTTGTTGCTCTATCCTTCAAAATGCCATGCTTGCAGTCCACAAGGATGTCATAATGGGATAGAAAATCGGCGCCGAGAAGTGGACTGGAGACTTGGGCGACGACGAATGGCCACCTGAATATTCTTCGTAATTTAGGAATTGATATGTCCAGTGTTACTTCTCCGAATATTTCGAGCGGCTGACCGTTTGCGGTGGAAATCTTTACTGCGGTTGGGTGGAGTTGACAATCATTGACACAAGTTGGTGGTAAAATTGAGATGCTCGCTCCTGTGTCAATGATAAAATTGACCTTCAGACTGGCGATGCGAGCTGCGACTGAGATCAGCGGCAGGCCGGACGTCGCGTTAATCACAGCCTGCTTATCTAGTTTTCCGACGTTTCTCTTGATGGTGAGGAAGATCTTGAATTTGGGCGTGACGAGGGGAGCAGCTTGGCGTCATCTTTATTTGGCCACTTGCACCATGGCCTGCAGGTCCTTGCTTGGGGGCCATAATAAAGGTGCGCGCGGCACACCACCGGCCGCTGATTCTCGCTGAAGGGTTTTAGGCCGATGGGGATATTCGTTCTTGGGCTTGTATTGGCTCGAGTTGACGTTGGCGCCGCGTAGCAGCTTTGTTGAGCGAACGGTATTAACTCATCGGCTAGTTTGCCGAGTTGAGTTAGCGTCAGCTCCTTTTGTGCTGCTACGACGGGCGCTATTGAGGATGGGAGCGCCTGGATGAATTTATGCTTCACCAAATCATCGCTGACGCCCACCTTCAGTGCCGTTTGGTGGATATCTTGAAGGAATTGGGAGGGCTTTCCAGTGAGAGGAGTGTTGGAGATGAGTCGTTCGAAGAGTTCTGGCTTCGTCTTTTCGTAATGACTCACGATTTCTTCTTTTAAATCGGTGTACGACTTGTTGGAGAGAGTTGCTGCTGAAATTCGTGAGACGACTTCGGGGGGTAACGAGGCTAGAACATGGAAAAATTTGGTCTCTTCGGATGTTATTCTGGAAATGTGGAATTGTGCCTCCATGATGGAGAACCATCCTGCGGCCGACGCTTCAGAGAACGTGGGTGGCTTGATGGTGACATGGTGCACTCCTGATTCAACAGATTCCATCTTGCGGGAATGTAATTCGGGTCTGCTGCTGCTTTGGTTCCGACCGGCTACTACGGGTGGGCGGCGAAGAGGCGTGGCTTCGGTTTGTTCCGCCCGGCGACTGAAGGATGCTGCTTCCGCTGGCTGCTTCGGGTCACTCCGGGGTCACCAATTGTAGCTGGTTCCTTCTTGGTGCTACTTGTAGTTGCCGGGAAGAATGAAGGATACGAGAGGCAAGCTATCTTTGTTGGGTATCTCTTTTAGGGGCCTCTCGTGTCCTCTTCTCTCCCTGTCGTTTGGGGGTTGGCGTCTTGAAGGAAAAGCCGGTCGTTTTCAGAGTTTATTGAGTTCTTGGTTGGCTGAGGTTATTTTACAGAAGATTTTGTTATTTATATACAGCTTATATATATATATATATATATATATATATAAATTTATGTACAATACTTATTTATAAAGATTATATATGATTCTTAAAATTACACAATGATAAAATATATACAATTTGGTACGCGCAAAATTGGTTTGTCGGTAACTAATATAAAAATAATATAAATGCGGAAATTAACTGCGCGGCCCCACAAGTACATAAAGTCATCATGGATGGTAGAGAGGAATTTTAGCTCTTGCTTTGGTAGCCAGTGCTCTTGCAGGAGTATCAAATCTGCACTGTCACAGATTTTTATGAACATCTACAATTGAATTCCTCACTGACCTTACGTTATATGAGACTATTTTCAACAAGTTAATCGCCATGACTGATAGAAAACTTATTAATCTGATTATTATCATACACAGTACAAATTTCAGGCATTACCTATTATTATTATTATTATTATCATTATTATTATTATTATTTTGCCTGTTATCAAATCTCCTGAAAAAGTGAATAAACTCCTTAATAATACCTTCTCGCCACTGACTCATATTGTATGGGTTGAAATGTGAATTTACACCTTTAATTATTACTTTAAATGAGTTATAATGTGGAGATTTTGTGTTTAGTTTATTAACTAACAATCAGTGGTGTAGTGCTGTGGGAACGCGTGGGAACGGCGTTCCCTTACTTTTTTTGGTAGACGGAATGGTGTTCCCTCACTATTTCAAATAAATCCGAACTTACAAATCTCTAACGTCATGAAATTTTAATTCCCACCCCTAGAAGAAATATGAGAAAGAATCATTAACTGTTTCATTTCTTTTAGCTTCGACTGAGGCAATGCTAGCCTATAAAGATCTGGTGAAACAGTCACCACGGCGTACCAGTTAACTTTTTTTTAGTTAATCATTCCAGTTGTTAGCTATTTTTATTGATCGTACTGGATGTCGTATATCTAATGACACTGGAAATACTGCATCTTCAACCTTGGAATATATCCTAATATCCAGTGCATATGACCTCAAATATCCCTGAAATTGGTCAGATTTCAAAAGATTTCCCGGGGGGGCTTACAGTTCCCCCGGACCCCCAGCTGTATGGGCTCGCCGCGCTCGCCATTGTCCCCCCGGCATCTGAGTAACACTTTCAAAATGCGTTCCCTCACTTCTTTATTTAGCACTACACCACTGCTAACAATATACTGTATTCACCACAAACCTCTTCCATCATGTGTCGAATATCGTTTCCCTCGTTTGAGAGCTGAATTTACGACACAAAGAGGGTGAGATTCCTCACCGGTGGCCTTGCCGCGCTGACAGGTTGAGGAACCCTCCTTGGAGAGCGCCTGTTAACTGCGACCCATCTGTCCTCTTCCCTCAATCTTCCTGAGGCAGGGTTCGCCTGCCCTGGAGAATGGGTGTTGGACAATCCAACATAGAGGGTTACAAATCACTTTATGAGCTTTAGAGCCAAGATGAGAGGCTATAATAAACTCACTACCGTATGTCTTACAAAGATTATATCTAGATATGAGGCTATGTGATATTAGTGATCAATATTACATAAATTAGAGTACAAGAAGGAAGAAAGCTTCTTAGATCTGTTCATAAAGATGTGTCTCATGCAAATAATTGAAAATAATGTCAAGAGGGAAATCCTCAAGCCAGAATATTTGCATAGACATATCAATGTTTCTCTTTACACAGACAATTTCTATCTTCTGCCTAAAGTTTTTAAACTTCTTGCACTTTAGTAAAAGATGACCGAGAATAACATACTCCTACATACTTGACATAAAGGAGGAGGGTTCCCATCAAATAAGTGCTTATGAGTTACTAAGCATGTCCCTAGACGAATACGAGCCAGAACAACTTCATCTCTTTTAGAATTCAATACAGGAAAGGTTGTAGAGTAAGTATAGCTAACGGGATTAGAGACATGAACATCATTTTCCCATTTGCACAAAGTCCCTTTACTAATCAAACGCCTAAACTCAGAATAAGCAAGTGGAATAGTAATACGTCTTCCAAAGACATCTGCCGATCCATCCAATGAATCTGCCAATTAATTTCCCATAATTCCCTTGTGTCCAGGGACCCATACAAAATGAACTGTTTTCATAGGGAATTTCGGCGTCGAAACTCATGCTGACTACTATTAATCAAATCGCTACTTTCTAAGTGATCGACGATACGATCCCTAATTACAGATTCCAAAAGTTTACCGACAGTTGACGTTAAGCTAATAGGCCTATAATTGCTAACTACTGTGCGGTCACCTTTTTAAAAAATGGTTTGTAACGTTAGCTAATTTGAAGTCTTCAGGAATAATCCACGCTTAATTAAAGCTGTCGGACATTCAAGTAGCAAATAAGTTGCCATCAATCACTAGAGAGAAGATTATAAAGACGAAAGTTACCAAAGGAACGATAAACAAGTGAATATACAGAACGAGAGCTTGTTTGTAGGCAATAGAGTTTATGAATGACGCAGTCATTCATGTTCCTATCATCAACTTTTGATGATAGGTCATTCATGCACAGCGAAAGGGTTAATGTCTTTCAAATCTTTCAAATGTCTAGGATAAAGCACGTCAGGGCCTGGAGCCTTGCTAACTTTTAGCTTATCGATATAATGCGCAATCTCACCCTCGTAAACAGTTATTTCATCCAAAATAGTCTCGCTACTAAATGAAACAATATCGTCCACGTCGGGGACATTATTTACGTCTTCTACAGTAAAAACTGTTGCAAAAAGTTATTAAAAATACCCGCCATCGCCTGAGCGTCGGAAGCCAAAGCGCCGTTAGCGTCCACTAGAGGGCCTATGTTATCTTTTATCGGCTTACGATTATTGACGAAGTCAAAAAACTTTTTCGGATTATGTTTACTATCCGCAGCTACAAGTACATCAAAATTACGCTTAGCATTCCTAACAGATCTTTTAACCTGACGCCTAAGTTCGATATATCTATTAAAGTTAGTTACCGTGCCATTGCGCTTATTAAGTCTATACGCTCTGTTACGCTCGTTTATGAACTCACCTATTTCCCTAGTCCACCACTTGGGCCTACCATGATTTCTAGCGCGCTTGGGCCTACATGGAATAAACTCCCTTTGATATTCAAAAACTTTCTTTAAACGCCTCCCAATGAAAATTTGCGTCATTACCCATAAATAAATTATCCCAGTCCACTACTCTCATCCTGTCCGCAAAACTATCAAAATTAGCCCTACGAAAATCAGGGACTTCTATTACGTTACTATCCTTACTGTTTTCTATCAATAGCTTAAACCTAATAATCTGGTGATTACTGCATTCCAAACTCTCACCTACTTCCAAACCATCGACTATATTTTCGTCGTTCGTCATCACTACGTCTAAAATATTGTCACCGCATGTTGGTTCGGTAACCATCTGTCGTAAAAAATTATCTTCCATGAACTCAATCAGTCTCAAACCCCCATCATTACCAGTAAAAGTCTCGTAATTAACGTTAGGGCAGTTAAAGTCTCCGACAATTATACTATCCCGATTATTAATAAAGTTACCAAAAGTGTGTAAAATCTAGTATCGGTATCGAGGGGTTGAACGGGAGGTCTATAAACAACGAAATTAAAGTGCAATAGGGACCCCAGCTTTCTTTAGTTAGCTTTATAAGGCTAACTAACGAAAATATCATGACCGTGTAAGGGTCTAATTTATTATTATAGACCTTTACGTAGATAATTATAATTAGTTAAATGCCAGGGTCACCAGCGCCCAAATACTAGATTGGCATCCAGCACTGCGGCGCAAAAATAATTTTACTAAAAAAGGAAGGATTGATTATAAAATCATCAACATGAATTTTGTATTTTATTGACAACAATAAATAAACTATATGCAACAATTATTGTAAATGCAAAGAGGATTTTACCGTAACAACTTTGATTGACATATAAATGCGAAATTAAATAATGGCACCGTTTAGCTAATATATAACAGTCTGCAACTAATACTGATACTAATAATAATAAGTATGTAACATACTAAACTAATACTTATATGCAACAGGTACCAAACTAATATACAACAAATACTAATAGGTAACTAATATTAATATATGTAAATAATAATAATAATGACATGTAAACAATATGAATAGCCACAATGACAACCTTCTCACGAAGAAACTTTGCTTGCTGGCGCCGTGCTTGGATTTTATATCACAATGTGGAAACGGCGTCCCTTGTGTTGTTGTTGCACATAAGTTTGTTTTTACAGTACTTCACAATTTTACCAACAAGCCAAAATAATCCCTAAAAGCAAACTCAAGTCTAGTCACACCATGCCCCCAAAATTTACATTGTTTAAAAAGGCACAAAATATATTTTTATATTTGCTTTAAACTTCTTTAATGATTGCACTTTAATTTTTAACTAAATTACTATACACTGAATGCTTAAGAATTAAAATTAATCACTGGACATGTTTAACTTGTATTTATTTATTTCGACTTAAAATATTTCACTTGTGCCAATTTGTGGCAATTTTCACTAATAAAAGATAATCTTGTGGTGCAAGGCACTACAAGTACTGCCCCCCAAAAACATGGTTGTCAGGGGTAAAAAAAAAAACACTTAAATGTCAAAGCGCACCGGCTTACGAATGACTCTTCCAGAACGAGTCATTGTTTGTTGAATTGGTTGATTTTGGACGGCAATATCCTGCAGTACTGGTTCTGAAGGTATGGATGGTGCTACAGGTGCAGTAGGGACATTGGGGGAAGGGGATTTGGTGCCTGTACAATGGGGCCACTGGCTGGTCCAAAGACAGTTGGTTGCGATAATGAAGGAGAATTGGAAGAGGGATGATAGTGTAAGAGTCCAGTTTTATTTATTTAGACCTTTACAAGTTTACGTAGATAATTAACTATATGCCAGGGTCACCAGCGCCCAAGTACTAGATTGGCATCCGGCACTGCGGCGCAAAGTTAATTTTAATAAAAGAAGGGAAGGACTGATTATTAAATCAATATGAATTTTTATATTTTATTGACAACAATTAATGAGTATATGCAAAGGGGATTTTTACCCGTAACAACTTTGATGGACTTATAATGGTGAGATTAAATAATGGCCCGTTTGGCTAATATATAACAGTCTGCAAATAATACTGATTAATAAGGAATATGCAATAATACAAATGATACAAATAATAATTATACTAATAATAAACTAATAATAATAGTAATATAGTAATATATAGTAATAATAATATAGTAATAATAATATAAAAAATAATAATAAAAGATAATAGCCACAATGACAACCTTGTCTGCAAAGAGACAGACAAGAATACTGTAAGTGATATTTCAGAGAAAAAAATAATAAAAATGGCAATAATTAATAATTAAAATACATATAGGTTATATAGGCCCCAGTAACCTGTGGATGATAAATTACAGTTAATTCTGGTTATGGGATTGTGTTAAGTTGAATGGGAAGACTAAAGGAAATATGTAGGCTACAAATGATTAGTAGGCCATCTGCTAAGAAAATAACGTGAAACATAATAGGCTTATATAAAGTAAAATATACTAAGAAATTTAATAGGCAGGCCTTTGCCTCTTCAACATATTGAGCTGAGGTTAATCTAAAACAAAGACTATGGTAGGCCTCAGTTAGGCTAGTTACAATTTGGCTTTAGCCTAGACCTAACTTAGCCTAAGTAATTTTTATATGAATCTTAGTACTAATTGCAAATGGTATAAGGCGTTAGTATCTGCAGTATGCGGTATTGCATACAGATATGAAATAGTAAAGAATAAATATTATAATACACAAAACATACCACAAAAGGAACTTTGCTTGCTGGCGGGGTGTTTCGAATAATAATGGTTTTTTTTGGCGTCCTTTGTGTTGTCGTTGCACACAAGTTTGTTTTTACTTAACAATTTTACCAACCAGCCAAAATAATCCTTAAAAGCCCATTCATGTCTAGTCACACCACACTGAATTCTTAAGAATTAAATTTGATCACTGGACATATTTAACTTGTATTTATTTATTTATTTATTTATATTTAAATATTTCACTCATGCCAATTTGTGGCAGTTTTCACTAATAAAGAATACTCTTGTGGTGCAAGGCACTACAAGTACTGCCCCCCAAAAACATGGTTGTCAGGGGTAAAAAAAAAACACTTAAATGTCAAAACGCACTGGCTTACGAATGACTCTTCCAGAACGAGTCGTTGTTTGCTTTTGGATGGCAATATCCTGCAGCACTGGTTCTGAAGGCATGGATGGTGCTACAGGTGCAGTAGGGACATTGGGGGAAGGGGATTCTTGGTGCCTGTGCGATGGAGCCACTGGCTGGTTCAAAGACAGTTGGTTGCGATAATGAAGGAGAATTGGAAGAGGGATGATAGATTGTTGTACCCTCGGATGAGGTGGTGGTACATAGGATTTAGGAAGGGTAGATTGCTGTACCTGTATATGAGATGAAGGTACAGAAGATTGAGGAGGGATAGGTTGCTGTACCTGTATTTGAGGTGGAGGTACAGAAGATTGAGGGAGGATAGGATCTTTTGTTGGAGAAAAATCAAGGTATGCTGGTTTCAAGCGGTCCACAGAAACAGTTTCACGCTTGCCCACCTTGTCAATGATGAAAGTTTTGGGTTTACGGTCTAGCACAAGGAAGGGACCATCATAGGGGCAGTGAAGAGGGTAGCGGTGAGCATCATGTCTCAAGAAAACATGTGTGCAAGTTTGTAAATCAGGGGAAACGAAGGTAGTTTGTGAAGTGGAAGTTCTAGGTGCTGTGGGACGAATTTGCTTCATAACAGAGCGTAATGTCTTAACATACGAAGCAGGATCACATGCGGGGTTAATGGGTGTAGGTGTGAAAAATTCTCCGGGTAACCGGAGTGTGGTACCGTAAACTAATTCTGCTGCAGAGCATGCAAGATCAGTCTTCAGAGCAGTACGAATTCCGAGTAGGATTAGGGGTAGCCTGTCCACCCATGTAGTAGATGGATCAGTGGCTCGCAAGGAACTTTTAAGTTGACGATGGAAGCGTTCTATCACCCCATTGGATTGCGGGTGATAGCTTGTTGTTCTGATGCGCTCAGTCCCAAGAAGGAGCATGAGTTCCTTCCATAAGGCCGATTCAAACTGGGCACCTCTGTCTGTGCAAATGGTTGCAGGTATTCCAAAACGGGAAACCCAACATGAAACAAAGGCGTGAGCTACTGCAGAAGCAGTACAAGAAGTCAAAGGAACAGCTTCTGGCCATCTTGTGAACCTATCAATGACAGTGAGAAGATAGGTATAACCTCGAGAAGAATAGAGGGGGCCGACTATGTCTAGGTGTATGGCCTCAAAACGAGCCTTTGGCAAAGGAAAGGTACCAATTTCTGACTTTGTGTGTCGGTGAACTTTGGCACGCTGACATTGAAGGCAAGATCGAGTCCAATTGCGGATATCTTTGTGCATACTTGGCCATACAAACCTAGCTGCAATTAATTTTTGGGTGGCCTTAATTCCCGGGTGAGAAAGGGAATGGAGTTTAGCAAAAACAGCTCTTCGCAGCCCTTGTGGGACCAACGGTCGAATATGCTCAGTCGAGACGTCACATAAAATTAGTAAGTCTGACTTGGGTTCAACTGGTAAAGAGCGGACTTGCAATGAAGTGGGTGAATTAATAAGAGTTTGGAGGTCTGTATCCGTGGACTGAGCCTTAGCCATCTCTGAAAGGTTGATGTGAGAGTGTCCAGGGTCAGAAATTGCTGAGATGCGAGACAGCGCATCCGGCACAACATTCAAAGAACCTGAAATGTGTCGAATGTCTGAAGTAAATTGAAGAATAAAATCAAGGTATCTTCGCTCATTAGGAGCATGAGAGTCTGATTGAGAATGGAGAGCAAATATTAACGGACGATGATCCGTAAAAATGCTAAAGTCACGTCCTTCCAGGAATGACCTGAAATGACGGATGGAGAGGTATATCGCCAGCAACTCTCGACCGAAAGTGCTGTACCTCATTTGTGAAGGTGAGAGCTTGCGTGAAAAGAATGCGAGAGGTTCCCAAACGCCTGAAACAAGCTGCTGGAGCACTCCTGACACGGCAACGTCAGAGGCATCAGTGGCTAAGTTCAGAGGAGCGTCTGGTTGAGGGTGAACAAGGCATGTAGCTCGTGCTATAGCCTCTTTTGCTTGTGAAAAAGCGTTGGTAGCTTCGGGGTTCCACAGAACTGCAGTGGATCTGCCCCTTTTTGATTGGCGAAGAAGAGAGGTTATGGGTGCAAGAATGTTTGCACACTGAGGAATGAAGCGATGGTAGAAGTTTACCATCCCTAAAAAGCGGCGAAGTTGCTTTTGAGTTTGCGGTTGTGGGAAAGACCTTATGACAGATACTTTATTTTCGAGAGGAGAAATGCCCTTCGAAGTAACTTTGTGTCCTAAGAAGGTGAGTTCATCTACAGCAAAGACACATTTTTCAGGGTTTAGCAATACACCATATTCTGCCAACCGAGAAAAAACTAAGCGTAAATGTTGAATATGTTCTGAGGGAGAAGAACTTGCGATGAGAATGTCATCGACATATGTGAAAGTGAAGGAGAGACCTCTCAACACTTCATCAATGAAGCGTTGAAAAGTTTGGGCGCATTACGCAGTCCGTATGGCATTTTTGTCATTTCAAATAACCCAAAAGGGGTTGTTATAGCAGTTTTATGTACATCATCAGGGTGTACAGGAATTTGATGAAAGGCTCGCACCAAGTCAAGGCGTGAAAATACTGTGGTGCCATGGAGAGCAGAAGTAAAATCGTGTAAGTGAGGAAGGGGATAGCGATCTGGAATCGTGTTGTCATTCAAAGCACGATAATCTCCACATGGACGCCAGTCTCCAGGTGTAGGTTTTGGGACCATGTGTAAAGCAGAGGCATACGGGCTACTTGAAGGCCGTATAATACCGAGTTCAAGCATGTGTTCAAACTCTCGTCTCACAATTGCAAGACGATCTGGAGCTAAGCGACGTGGGCGGGTGAAAACAGGTGAGCCTACCGTATCAATACGGTGGACAACAGTGTGTTTAATAGGGGTATCCTTAGAACAGGGTTGAGTAAGTGAAGAAAATTCATTTAGGAGCTGCTCTATAGCAGGTGAGCACTGTGGCAGAGAACTTGCCAATAATGAAGAGGGGTGCACGGTAGGAGAACCAATTACTGAAAGATATGTGACATTATCAATTAATTGTGCTCTACGAACATCGACTAATAAATCATTAGCAGAAAGAAAATCAGAGCCTAACATTGGAGTATACATCCGCGACAAGAAATATCCAGCGGAAAACACGTCTAAGTCCAAGAGAAACTGAAATAGAACGATGTCCATAAGTGTGAATAGATGAAGAATTAGCTGCACGTAAAATGAAAGGAGAAGGTCCGTTTGCACGGTCTGCGGCTGTTGCAGGAATAACACTGTATTGAGCTCCAGTGTCAATAAGGAATGCATAGCCTGAAAGTGGATCATGCAAGGTGAATGTTGGACCAGGTGGTGCAGTAGCTTGTGAATCATTAAATTTTTGTGGAAGAAGGTTAGTATTGCTGTGGGAAGGAGTTTGTGTTGTATTTGGAGAATTAGTTGGGGGTATTAAATTAGCTGTGGTTGAATAAGTAGGTTGCGATTCTTTAACTTTACTTGCGTACGTAGGTGTTGGTTTGACAGTGTTAAATGAGGTAGTGGTAGGGTTAGTTGAAGTAAGGATAGGAGGAGAGGCTTGAGAGGCTGTAGCGTCAGACGCCTGTGACACCAGCCTGGTTAGTTTAAAGGAGGGTTAGGAGTCCATGGGCAAGGTGTGAGACAGCGCGTTGCACGATCTTTAAACTTTTCATGATACCAGCAAGGAGGGGTATGAACAGTAGACTGTGGTAAGGAAATAGGTTGAGAATGGGGCTGAGTAGTGGGGATTGAGGATTGAGGATGAGGTAAGGCTAATAGATTTGGATTAGGAGCAACCAACTGACCTGTTTGCGGTGGCTGTGGTTGTAGGAGAACGAGGCGTTGTCCAGGTTCATATTGGGAGGCTCTAATTGGGCCAGAGGGTCGTCCTCGTCTTGAAGAACTTCTCTCTCGTTCCCTGTTGTTAGCTAGCTCTATTCGGAGAGCTTTAAATTCATCTTTAAGTGTTTGTAGAATTTCGTTGGATACTTTAAGACCTTGTGCAGCCAGACTCAGATTGTCGTCCTGCGTGGCACAGATTTGGGGGTGATGGGTGTGGTTATCTACTTGGCCAAGGTGGATTTCAATCATCATCTTATCAGCTGTTTTGGCCATAGTGAGGAGATCTGTATCATCTGGCATACAACGGAGCATTGGCCGTAGGGCAGTAGGGAGACCATTGAGGAAGCGGCGTCGCATTAAGGGTGAGTTTTTATCGTCTTCATTGGTCTGTCCAGCCAGGTCTTGCAGATGTCTCAGGAAGGCTGTTGGCGCTTGATCCCCAAGAACTTGGTCCTTGAGTAGAGCATTGAGTCGCTCTTCTTCTGATTGGCCGAGTCTCCTGACTAACTCGCTGAGGAGGCTCTCAAAAGCTTGGTCAGACGGAGGCAATAGAGTTACATCCCGCACTACTTTGTATACTTGTGTAGGCAGGAGGTTCTTTGTGACAAGGAACTTGGTTCGTGGGTCCGTAACTCCTTTTATCTCGAAATAATCCCGCAGTTGACTCACAAAGATTCCAGGCTCTTCAGCGGTGAATTGTGGAGTAGTAGGCTGATACATTGTGAGAAAGTCCGTTATAGGTGGTGAATTTGGAGTACCACCATTGGATGACCCTAGGTTGTTATTGGTCATTGTGGCTATTATTTGTTACAAAGTACTAAAAAAATTTAAAATGTGTCACAAACTGACAAGACTTCAACAAATGTTGTTGAATGTAAATAATGGCTTCAGGTAAGCTTGGTTGAGTATGAGACTCAATTTGAGTTATGAATGCCAATAACAAAAAGTTACGTGAAAAATTTTTTTTTTTTTTTTTTTTTTTTATGTAGCCCAATATTAGCAGAAAAATAGTCTGCGTATAGGCTGTTTACAAAATATTAGTAAAAAAAATTTTTTATGATGTAGCCCAATATTAGCAGAAAAATAGTCTGCGTATAGGCTATTTTCAAAATATAAGTAAAAAATTTTTTTTATGATGTAGCCCAATATTAGCAGAAAATAGTCTGCGTATAGGCTATTTACAAAATATAAGTAAAAAAATTTTTTATGATGTAGCCCAATATTAGCAGAAAAATAGTCTGCGTATAGGCTGTTTGCAAAATATAAGTAAATTTGCATAAAAAAACTTTAGAAAATGCTGAATTTATAAAAAGGCAAAATAAAAGGAATATATTTTGCAATAGAATACACTTCCAGTACAGGTGAGTGCTTTGTACTAGTGAATTTAATAAAATTATAGATGCAGACTGAATATATTGACAAAAATTGAGAAAAAACTTAGAATTTTTTTTGCATAAATTACGGTGTTTGGTCACTCCAGGAGGTTACCAATTGTAAGAGTCCAGTTTTATTTATTTAGACCTTTACAAGTTTACGTAGATAATTAACTATATGCCAGGGTCACCAGCGCCCAAGTACTAGATTGGCATCCGGCACTGCGGCGCAAAGTTAATTTTAATAAATGAAGGGAAGGACTGATTAAATCAATATGAATTTTTATATTTTATTAACAACAATTAATAAGTATATGCAAAGGGGATTTTTACCCGTAACAACTTTGATGGACTTATAATGGTGAGATTAAATAATGGCCCGTTTGGCTAATATATAACAGTCTGCAAATTAATACTGATTGTAATAAGGAATATGCAATAATACAAATGATACAAATAATAATTATACTAATAATAAACTAATAATAATAGTAATATAGTAATAATATAGTAATAATAATATAGTAATAATAATAGTAACAATAATAATAACTAAAAGATAATAGCCACAATGACAACCTTGTCTGCAAAGAGATAGACAAGAATACTGTAAGTGATATTTCAGAGAAAAAAAATAATAAAAATGGCAATAATTAATAATTAAAATACATATAGGTTATATAGGCCCCAGTAACCTGTGGATGATAAATTACAGTTAATTCTGGTTATGGGATTGTGTTAAGTTGAATGGGAAGACTAAAGGAAATATGTAGGCTACAAATGATTAGTAGGCCATCTGCTAAGAAAATAACGTGAAACATAATAGGCTTATAAAGTAAAGTAAAATATACTAAGAAATTTAATGGGCAGGCCTTTGCCTCTTCAACATATCGAGCTGAGGTTAATCTAAAACAAAGACTATGGTAGGCCTCAGTTAGGCTAGTTACAATTTAGCTTTAGCCTAGACCTAACTTAGCCTAAGTAATTTATTATATGAATCTTAGTACTAATTGCAAATGGTATAAGGCGTTAGTATCCGCAGTATGCGGTATTGCATACAGATATGAAATAGTAAAGAATAAATATTATATACACAAAACATACCACAAAAGGAACTTTGCTTGCTGGCGGGGTGCTTTTGAATAATAATGGTTTTTTTTGGCGTCCTTTGTGTTGTCGTTGCACACAAGTTTGTTTTTACTTAACAATTTTACCAACCAGCCAAAATAATCCTTAAAAGCCCATTCATGTCTAGTCACACCACACTGAATTCTTAAGAATTAAATTTGATCACTGGACATATTTAACTTGTATTTATTTATTTATTTATTTATATTTAAATATTTCACTCATGCCAATTTGTGGCAGTTTTCACTAATAAAGAATACTCTTGTGGTGCAAGGCACTACAATAGATTGTTGTACCCTTGGATCAGGTGGCGGTACATAGGATTTAGGAAGGGTAGATTGCTGTACCTGTATATGAGACGAAGGTACAGAAGATTGAGGAGGGATAGGTTGCTGTACCTGTATTTGAGGTGGAGGTACAGAAGATTGAGGAAGGATAGGTTGCTGTACCTGTATTTGAGGTGGAGGTACAGAAGATTGAGGAAGGATAGGTTGCTGTACCTGTATTTGAGGTGGAGGTACAGAAGATTGAGGAGGGATAGGATCTTTTGTTGGAGAAAAATCAAGGTATGCTGGTTTCAAGCGGTCCACAGAAACGGTTTCACGCTTGCCTGCCTTGTCGATGATGAAAGTTTTGGGTTGAAGTTTAGCAAAAACAGCTCTTCGCAGCCCTTGTGGGACCAACGGTCGAATATGCTCAGTCGAGACGTCACACAAAATTTGTAAGTCTGACTTGGGTTCAACTGGTAAAGAGCGGACTTGCAATGAAGTGGGTGAATTAATAAGAGCTTGGAGGTCTGTATCCGTGGACTGAGCCTCAGCCATCTCTGAAAGGTTGATGTGCGAGTGTCCAGGATCAGAAATTGCTGAAATGCGAGATAGAGCATCCGGCACAACATTCAAAGAACCTGAAATGTGTCGAATGTCTGAAGTAAATTGGAAGATAAAATCAAGGTGTCTTCTCTCAATAGGAGCATGGGAGTCTGATTGAGAATGGAGAGCAAATATTAACGGACGATGATCCGTAAAAATGCTGAAGTCACGTCCTTCCAGGAATGGCCTGAAATGACGGATGGAGAGGGTCCAAGAATGTTTGCACACTGAGGAATGAAGCGATGGTAGAAGTTTACCATCCCTAAGAAGCGACGAAGTTGCTTTTGGGTTTGCGGTTGTGGGAAAGACCTTATCACAGATACTTTATTTTCGAGAGGAGAGATGCCCTTCGAAGTAACTTGTGTCCTAAGAAGGTGAGCTCATCTACAGCAAAGACACATTTTTCAGGGTTTAGCAGTACACCATATTCTGCCAACCGAGAAAAAACTAAGCGTAAATGTTGAATATGTTCTGAGGGAGAAGAACTTGCGATGAGAATGTCATCGACATATTGAATGTGAAGGAGAGACCTCTCAACACTTCATCAATGAAGCGTTGAAAAGTTTGGGCCGCATTACGCAGTCCGTATGGCATTTTTGTCATTTCAAATAACCCAAAAGGGGTTGTTATAGCAGTTTTATGTATGTGTTCAGGGTGTACAGGAATTTGATGAAAGGCTCGCACCAAGTCAAGGCGTGAAAATACTGTGGTGCCATGGAGAGCAGAAGTAAAATCGTGTAAGTGAGGAAGGGGATAGCGATCTGGAATCGTGTTGTCATTCAAAGCACGATAATCTCCACATGGACGCCAGTCTCCAGGTGTAGGTTTTGGGACCATGTGTAAAGCAGAGGCATACGGGCTGCTTGAAGGCCGTATAATACCGAGTTCGAGCATGTGTTCAAACTCTCGTCTCACAATTGCAAGACGATCTGGAGCTAAGCGACGTGGGCGGGTGAAAACAGGTGAGCCTACCGTATCAATACGGTGGACAACAGAGTGTTTAATAGGGGTATCCTTAGAACAGGGTTGAGTAAGGGAAGAAAATTCATTTAGGAGCTGCTCTATAGCAGGTGAGCACTGTGGCAGAGAACTTGCCAACAATGATGAGGGGTGTGCGGTAGGAGAACCAATTACTGAAAGATGTGTGGCATTATCAATTAATTGTGCTCTACGAACATCAACTAATAAATCATTAGCAGAAAGGAAATCAGAGCCTAACATTGGGGTATATACATCTGCGACAAGAAATATCCAGCGGAAAACACGTCTAAGTCCAAGAGAAACTGAAATAGAACGACGTCCATAAGTGTGAATAGATGAAGAATTAGCTGCACGTAAAATGAAAGGAGAAGGTCCATTTGCACGGTCTGCGGCTGTTGCAGGAATAACACTGTATTGAGCTCCAGTGTCAATAAGAATGCATAGCCTGAAAGTGGATCATGCAAGGTGAACGTTGGACCAGGTGGTGCAGTAGTTTGTGAATCATTAATTTTTTGTGGAGGAAGGTTAGTATTGCTGTGGGAAGGAGTTTGTGTTGTATTTGGAGATTAGTTGGGGGTATTAAATTAGCTGTGGTTGAATAAGTAGGTTGCGATTCTTTAACTTTACTTGCATACGTAGGTGTTGGTTTGACAGTGTTAAATGAGGTAGTTGAGTGTGTAGTAATAGGTTGAACATTATTTGTGGTAGAGTAATACTTAGTTAAAATTGAGGTAGGATTAGATGAGGTAGTGGTAGGGCTAGTTGAAGTAAGGATAGGTTGAGAGGCTTGAGAGGCTGTAGTGTCAGATGCCTGTGACACTAGCCTGGTTAGTTTAAAGGAGGGTTAGGAGTCCATGGACAAGGTACGACACAGCGCGTTGCACGTCTTTAAACTTTCATGATACCAGCAAGGAGGGGTATGAGCAGTGGACTGGGTAAGGAAGTAGGTTGAGAATGAGGCTGAGTAGTGGGGATTGAGGATTGAGGATGAGGAGGTAAGGCTAATAGATTCGGATTAGGAGCAACCAACTGACCTGTTTGCGGGGCTGTGGTTGTAGTAGAATGAGGCGTTGTCCAGCTTCAAGTTGGGAGGCTCTATTTGGACCAGAGGGTCGTCCTCGTCTTGAAGAACTTCTCTCTCGTTCCCTGTTGTTAGCTAGCTCTATTCGGAGAGCTTTAAATTCATCTTTCATTGTTTGTAGAATTTCTTTGGATACTTTAAGACTTGTGCGGCCAGACTCTGAGTGTCGTCCTGCGTGGCACAGATTTGGGGGTGATGGGCGTGTTATCTACTTGGCCAGGTGGATTTCAATCATCATCTTATCAGCTGTTTTGGCCATAGTGAGAAGGTCTGTATCATCTGGCATACAACGGAGCATTGGTCGTAGGGCAGTGGGGAGACCATTGAGGAAGCGGCGTCGCATTAAGGGTGAGTTTTTATCATCTCATTGGTCTGTCCAGCCAGGTCTTGCAGATGCCTCAGGAAGGCTGTTGGCGTTTGATCCCCAAGAACTTGGTCCTTGAGTAGAGCATTGAGTCGCTTCTTCTGATTGGCCGAGTCTCCTGACTAACTCGCTGAGGAGGCTCTCAAAAGCTTGGTCAGACGGAGGCAATAGAGCCACATCCTGCACTATTTGTATACTAGTGCAGGAGGAGGTTCTTTGTGATAAGGAACTTGGTTGTGGGTCCGTAATTCCTTTTATCGTGAAATAATCCCGCAGTTGATTCACAAAGATTCCAGGCTCTTCAGCGATGAATTGTGGAGTGATAGGCTGTACATTGTTAGAAGGTCTGTTATAGGTGGTGAATTTGGAGTACCACCGTTGGATGATCCTGGGTTGTTGTTGTGGTTCATTGTGGCTATTATATTGTTACAAGGTACCAAAAAAAATTAAAATGTGTCAAAAATTGAAACGTTTCAACAAATATTGTTGAATGCAAATAATGGCTTCAGGTAAGCTTGGTCGAGTATGAGACTCAATTGGAGTTATGATGCCAATAACAAAAAGTTACGTAAAAATTTTTTTTTTATGATGTAGCCCAATATTAGCAGAAAAATAGTCTGCGTATAGGCTGTTTGCAGAATATAAGTAAATTTGCACAAAAAAAACTTTAGAAAATGCTGATTTTATAAAAAGGCAAAATAAAAGGAATATATTTTGCAATAGAATACACTTCCAGTACAGATGAGTGCTTAGTACTAGTGAATTTAAAAATTATAGATGCAGACTGAATATGTTGACAAAAATTAAAAAAATTTAGAATTTTTTGCATAAATTACGGTGTTTGGTCACTCCGGGTGTCACCAATTGTAAGGGTCCTATTTATTATTACAGACCTTTACGTAGATAATTAATTAAGTGCCAGGGTCACCAGCGCCCAAATACTAGATTGGCATCCAGCACTGCGGCGCAAAATAATTTTAATAAAAAAGGAAGGACTGATTATGAAATCATCAACATGAATTTTGTATTTTATTGACAACAATAATAAACTATATGCAACAATTATTTTAAATGCAAAGGGGTTTTTACCCGTAACAACTTTGATTGACATATAAATGCGAAATTAAATAATGGCACCGTTTAGCTAATATATAACAGTCTGCAACTAATACTGATACTAATAATAATAAATATGTAAATAATAAATAATATATACAAATACAAACTAATATACAACAAATACTAATAGTAACTAATATAATATATGTAAATAATAATAATAATAATTAAAATATAATAGCCACAATGACAACCTTGTCACGAAGAACTTTGCTTGCTGGCGCCGTGTATTTAAATATAAAATGTGAAACGCGTCCTTGTTGTGTTGTACATAAGTTTGTTTTTTACTTCACAATTTTACCAACAAGCTAAAATAATCCTTAAAAGCAAACTCACGCCTAGTCACACCATGCCCCCAAAATTTACATTTAGAAAGCACAAAATATATTTTTATATTTGCTTTAAACTTCTTTAATGATTGCACTTTAATTTTTAACTAAATTACTATACACTGAATGCTTAAATTAAATTTGATCACTGGACATGTTTAACTTGTATTTATTTATTTAGACTTAAAATATTTCACTTGTGCCAACTTGTGGCAATTTTCACTAATAAAATAATCTTGTGGTGCAAGGCACTACAACCTAACCTAACCAATCGTCAAGGGTGTACAGTTAACCTAACGATTGGTTAAGTTAGGTCGTGATATTTTCGTTAGTTAGCCTTATAAGCCTAACTAAAGAAGGCTGGGGTCCCTATTCTTCAATAGCTCCGCTAATACTACAAGCCCTAACTTCAACACATATTGCATTAATTGCTGCCGGAAAATCTATCCTAACTTCGATAGCCTTAAAAGAATTATGAATGTACAACAAAACGCCGCCACCAATCCTATGTAACCTATCATTAGTAAAAAGTTTAAAACCCGCTATATCAAGTTCCCCCAACAAGTCCCGAGTCATGGTATTTAACCACGTTTCGGTTATAGCAACAATATCGTAATTCGCGGAATAAATTATCACCTTAAATTCGTTCGATTTATTTGTGCGTTACAATAACGTGCGTTACAATAAAAGACGTTTAAATTATTTTTTACCACGGATCGGAGTTTTAAACTATTTTTCAGGTCGGGCAGGAGTTTCCTGGACCCACAACGTTTAAAGAGGGCTTCGACCTATACAGCTTTCGAACGTTCTCATCGATTAACCTATCTACCCTGGCATTCTTTATTTCATTGAAATGCACCCCCATCTTTTATAAAAAAGGCTAGGATCACTAAATTCTAACCACAGCTTTACGAAGGGTACATTTTCCTGAGCACAAATGAGGGGTCGCGCGTCTTAAGGTACCTAAGCGCCACAACAGGTGAAAACGTGTTTTTGATGGATATCACTATTTTCACCCTTCCTCTATCGCATAGTTTGGGTTATAATGACCTTACGACACTAGAAGTATGGTTGAAAACCTTATGAAGTGAACTACTTTTTTCACCTCTATCGCCAGCCAAAAGTTCACCCAAAGTTCGGCATAATAAGAAAATAAAAAAATAAAAAGAAATATATAAAATATAAAATATGAAAATCTATTTCAAAAACTCATCAACATCTTCATTAGCATACTTAGAACTTTAATTTGGCCAAAAATGAACGTTCTAGCTCAATTAATAACAGAGATACTATTGCCAGAATATTGCTGAACTTTGGAGGCGATTTCTGACGAATTTTAATTTTGGCGCTTAGGTACCTTAAGACGCGGGACCCCTCAAATCTCTTCTGGCTTAGTGTTCAAAAATATTGTTTTTGATGTAATCCTAAGACCTAAACCGTGCTTAGGGGTCAGCGCCGGCTCTTCCATTCCGCAGATCACGCAATGTGCGTGGGACCCGCGAGGCGGGAGAGCCCCCAGTGAGCGGTATAAAAATTAATTAATGAATGATTGACAGAAATTTTAAAAATGGGCCAAATTTTGATTTTTTAAAACTCTTCCAGCGCCATTAATTTTATTTCCATATAAAATCTAACAATTTTTTTGTTGTTAAAATCATAAAAATTAAAATGTAAACAAACGCCTAATGTGTGCCATCAGCTGTGCCATCAGATCTGCCGTCTCAGAAGATGACTGCACTGGAATTGCTGACTTATATACACGAGAAGCAGCTGATAGAGTTATATCCAAACCTTTGGATTGCTCTCAGAATTGCAGTCACTCTTCCAGTAACCGTAGCCACAGCTGAAAGGAGCTTCTCCAAGTTGAAGCTAATTAAAACGTACCTCAGGTCAACAATGGCACAAGAACGTCTGAGTGGGCTTGCCATCATGAGCATCAATCGGGAGGTAGGCCGGAAGCTGTCCTACGATGATATTGATGAATCTTTTCCCGTCTACTAATCGGACCTACCTTAACCTCTTCCTCAACTCTGTCTCACCTTCCCGATAAGCTACCTATACCAGAAACTAGGTTCCTAACCTCACCCTTCAACTTACTAACGTCTTCATCGTTAGTATAGGTTCGGCCTTCGTCAACTGTAAGCCTACCCCTGCCCTCATCAAGCGTTACAAGTCTTCCCGTCACCTCACGTGTACTACGTTCTAAATCAACTATCTCTTCACTTAACTCAAAAAAGAAACAAACCGATCTCTCAGTAATCACCATAGGACTGCCATTGTAATCTTTAAAATCAATATACCACCAATTAACCCCACACCTAGCACACGTGTAATATTATAGTTAGATTAGGTTTGGATCGTGAATGATTGAAGTCTGACAACATTAGGCTTTATTCAACAAAATGAAACATACATATCTGAAACAAAACAAAACAAAATTTTGAACACTGTACAATAGATTACATTAATGAAAACATCATAAAGTAAATAACACACTTAATAAGGAAGCAAGCTAACCAAAATAACCAGTTTATCATTCATCCTCACCAAATAATATGGCATGCGTATCCTAAATATTCATTATAAACACTGTAGAGTCAAACATAACATTAGACATTACAAATTCAGACGAATACAATAGACAATTCAAACATTACAGTAGACATCATAACAAACATGACAAATTCGAACATTACATTAGACATTACAAATTCAGACGATCAAGAGGACGAACTATACGGCCAGATCTCCTCGGCCGTGGTTCGATCTCCGGCGTCGCTTCCTCAGCGGGTGTCGCCCCGGATGGAACAGTACGTAGAGGAGCATCAGCCGAGGTCACATGTTGTCTCTCGATAGAAGACGCGGGAATGCTCGGGGTAGCCGCATCCTCGCACGGAGCAGATCCAGACTCTGAAGCAGCAGGAGGAGCTAAGTGTCGTAGAGATACCGTCGTCTCCTTACCATTAGCGAAACGCACGTGAGCGTACCTGGGGTTTGCGTCAATGAGGTCAACTACGTCGACGTATGGATCGTACATGGATTCTCGCACATGCCTTCGAAGAAGGACTTTTCCAGGTGTAGCTAGCCAAGTAGGAATGGAGTCGCCGCACGCCGAACAGTGTTGGTAGTTGAATAATCTTTCGTGTGGAGTCTCTCGTTCGTAGATGTAGATAAAAGAGATCGAATGGAATGGAGGACGTCTGGTAGAATAAATTCCCACTGGGTAATCGCCAGGTCCTTCGATTTAAGCGCGAGGGAAATGGTCCTCCATATGATGCCTTTGAATCGTTCAATCTGACCGTTCCCTTGTGGGTTGTAAGGGGTAGTGCGGCTGGCAGCTACACCACGAGTCCGGAGAAACTCATGGAGTTCAGCGGACATGAATGAAGTCCCTCGATCGGTGTGTATGTACGCGGGCATTCCGAAGATCGAAAATAATTGACATAGACATTTAATTACAGTAACAGCACTAATATCCGGACATGTGAAGGCAAATGGGAACCTGGAGAATTCGTCATTGATCGTGAGAAGGTATTTGTTTCTAGTACTAGAAGGCAATGGCCCTTTAAAATCCATACTAAGCCGCTCAAATGATTGGGTGGCTTTAATTAATCGACCTGGAGGAGGTTTATAAAACTTCGGCTTCAGCTTGGACAAGCTGAGCACATACTGTACTAATCATTCGTTTAATTTCATCAAACGAGTAGGGAAGGTTTCTACAGCGAACAAAATGAGCTATTCTGGTTAGGCCTGGGTGACACAAGGCCTCGTGTAGGTGGTAGAGGAAGTACTGTTAGTAGCCAAACAGCAACTCCTTGTGTTATTTTTTATTTTATTGGGTTCAGAATCCCAGCTGAGCACTGAACAGCCAAGCTCTGAAGGGCCAGTTCAACTACAGCCCAAGTTAAGCTAAACTAAAACTTACGGACTTGGAGGTCCTCTTAGGTCCTACCTCAGGGTTGCTGACTCGATGTGGGCCTACCTTAGGCCACAGTTGCATAAAATTAAGATAAAAAACAAAAGGGGCACTATTTATGGTCTTCTTTCTAAACCTTGCAACAACAACACAACCTGCACCATTGCACGATGCAACAATCTTGTATCTAAACAACCAAACTGAATTGCAAGAGAGCTCTCTATAAGACCACGCCCTGTAAGTGCCACATTCAACAAATGAGTAGAAAGAACGCGCCAGTGCCCCCCAAAAATTATGCCACAAGAGTGCCCAAACAATGATGCCACAAGAGCCCAAAAATGCTAGCTCTAAATTAAGTGAATTTTTCACTAACCTCACAATTATGAGATAGATATACACACACCTTAACTTAATATATACAAGCAATGCTGCATCAATCAGCTTAGTCATCATATCGCCTTGGGACACAATGACTCTTCCTCTTCTAGATTTTCTAACACTCCCCACCGAAGAAGCATTGTTGTCATTACCTTCTGCAAGTTTAGCCAAGCCTTCTCCATGAGACTGTAACCCAAATGCTTCATCTTGAGTATCCGTGTTTTTGCTGATTTCTAAAGCATAGAGTTTTTGTATAGGTCTCTTTAATTTTCCTCCTGAAGTCTTTACCAGTGCAGACCTAACTAAATTGTCTTTGCCAACAAACAACTCTTCAATTATGCCAAGCTTCCAGCATTGCCTTGGTCTTTCTTTTAGCCCCAATCATTACCACTTCTCCCATCTTGATACAATTTGCATTGAAGCCCTTTACATTGCCTGATGGGTAATAATTGAGTTCTGGCAAGTATTCCATCTGCCACCTCTTCCGTAACTGGTCTTGTAGCTCTTCAAAGTACTTGAACCTTCTGGTTAACTCTTCTTGACTGCTCTGGATAGGCTGTAAGTCTCCTGGCAAACTGGGGCTTGATGTTAATCGTTTACCACAAAGAAAATGATTTGGTGTCAATGGCTCTGCATCCTGCATACTGCTATAAACAAAGGTGATAGGCCTGCTGTTCACCATTGATTCTACTTCACACAAAACAGTGCAAAATTCTTCTTTGCTCAAATGAGCATTAGTTAAAAGTTTCTTTAATGGACACTTTACACTGCTCACTAGCCTTTCCCAAAATCCTCCCTACCATGGTGCTCTCTCAATAATAAACTCTCACTGTACCCCATGGTGTGAAAAGTAGGATTGGAATCCCTCCTCTTTTAGCAAGGAGCAAACTCCTTGGAGTTTCTTTGCATTATATGATTTATTTGGGAAACCCATTCTGTTCACAAACCTTTTAAAGGCCAAAGAAATACATCACTACTTATTACTTAAGTTGCTTACCAACTCCAGATGGATTGCTCTGGTGGTAGCCAGGGCCGCATTTAGGGGGTGGCGCACCGGGCAAATGTCCAAGGCCCCGCGCCCGATGGGCTCCGCAAATTTCAATTGAAAAAAATTAAACGTCACGTATTTGCCATCTGCGACGAGTTTTATTTTTTCCGGCAGGCGGCATGGCATCAGGCATTCTAATATCCGCTTGATGGTGTTTAATTTGTTGTTCTTGTTAGTGTTACTCATTTCTAATGTTGTTCCTAACTTACTTCTTGTTGTTTCTGTTGCAGATTCATGATTTATGTTCTTATTGTTGGCATTGTAATACGCACATGGAAACGAGCTGTGACCGGGATCGAAGGAGGAAATATAAACCCGGTAGTGAAAAGCGTAAGGATAAGAAGCGCAGAGAAGAGTTTCTTGCGACGGTGCCGAAACTGACTAATTGGATTAAATCATCAGCAACTAAGTCAGCTCCTTCAGCAGGCCCACCAGCTGCCTCCGCTACTTCAGCAGCTGCGTTTTCAGAAGACGCTTCTACGTCAGTGCGTTCAGCAAGCCCAGCAGCTGCCTCCACTACTTCAACAGCTGCATTTTCAGGAGACTCGTCTACGTCAACCCCTTCAGCAGGCCCACCAGTTGCCTCCGCTACATCAGCAGCTGCGTCTTCAGAAGACCCGTCTACGTCAGTGCGTTCAGCAGGCCCACCAGCTTCAGGACATGCAATTAATGACATTGGTTTGTGGCCACAAATGCTGACCGATGACTTTAGAGAGTTCTCGATAGAGCGGGGAACATCAGATTGCCGAAATTATGGCAGCGACTTCAGTAACTCTTCAACTACTGAAAGTGGTACAACACGCCGATGTACGAAGACATTATTTGTTAAGAAACATACCTTAACGAATGAAAGGATTGAGGTGTTATGGCTGTGCTATTCTGAGTCCACAGGCTGTGTTTACTGTTTTGTCTGTAAATTAATGTCGAGGGCGGACAGCAAGTTCACAATCGGGTTCAACGACTGGAAGCATGGTAGACAATCGGTCGAAGCACACGGAAAATGTGAGCAACATATGGAGTAGATGAGGTATTTGTTGGTTAGAAGTCTGTCTCAGGCAGTGTTGATTCGAAACTGGTGAACCAGTTTGAAAAGGAGTGCAACTACTGGCAGGAAGTTTTGCGGCGCTGTGTCGACGTTATCAAGTATATCACGTCACGAGGACTAGCAATTCGTGGACACGACTCCCGTTTCGGTTCACAAACAACGGCAACTATTACGGAATTTTGGAACTTTTAAGTAAGTATGACAGTTTTCTAGCTGCGCATATAAGCGAGCATGCCAACAAAGGTGGCGGACACACCTCGTATCTCTCTCATTTCATTTGCGAGGAACTCATACTGTTGATGGCCGATAAAGTACTTCAGACGATTATCCGAGAAATCCAGCAGCCAAAATACTACTCTCTATCCGTCGACTCTACGCCTGATGTTTCCCACACCGATCAACTGTGTTTCACCGTCCGATATGTGGTTGAGTCTGGATCCGTTCACACCTATGAACACACATACAGGGAAAGGAATCGCCGACGTGGTTCTCAACTTTCTGGAGACGCATGGCATTCGAATTGGAGACTGCAGAGGACAGTTTTATGATAACGCAAGCAATATGGCAGGGAAATACAACGGCGTAAAGAGCCACATCAAGTCAAAATGTCCGTATGCTGAGTTTGTGCCATGCATGTGCCACTCACTAAATCTTGTGGGTAAATCAGCAGTGGACAGTTGCACAGCAGCCGTTGAATTGTTTATGCTCATTCAGAATGTCTACACGTTTCTCGTCTCCTCGACATACCGATGGCGTCGACATGTAGAGGTTCTCGATAGTAGTTCCCGTAGTGAGAAACTAAAGGTCGACAAAGGTCTCTCCGATACCCGCTGGTCAGCCAGATCAGATGCCGTCCAATCTTTAACCGAAGGCTACGCCGAGAATATCGTGGTACTGGATGAGCTAGCAGCAGATACCAGCCAAACTGCGGAAGCCAGGATCGAAGCCAGGGGATTGTCTAAACAGCTTCAACAACTCGAAACAGCCATTTTATTGGTTTTATGGAACACTATTCTCGAACGATTTCAAAAAACGAATGCATCTCTGCAAAAACAAGGAATGTCGTTAGACTCAGCCACCCTCTTGCTGAAATCGCTACAGCAATTTGTTGAAGATCTCAGATCAAGATTTGACGAATTCGAGGACCAGGGCATCGGAAAGTGTGGTCATCGAGTATACAAGGAATCGACTCAACGCACAAAGAAGAGAAAGCGCCATCATGACGAAATCAGAACTGCTGAAGATACGAACCTGACACCAAGAGATTCATTTCGGACCACTGCATTTCTACCGATAATTGATAAACTGTGTACCACTCTGAACACTCATCTAGAAGCGTACGCTGTCCTGCAGAAAAGATTTGGATTTTTGTATTTCCTTCTAGTCCTGGACATCGACAGTCTTCGACGGTCAGCTGAACATCTAATTACTAGATGTTCAGCCGAAAGTGAAACAGAAAGTGAAACAGAATCCCAGACGGAACGTGAAGACATGTGCAACAGATTTTATTGGCATATGAACACAAACGAACTGAAAGGAACATTCCCAAACATGGAAATAGCAATGAGAATATACCTGTGTATGTTTGGCACGAACTGTTCTGGTGAACGTTCATTCTCGAAACTCATACTGATAAAAAATTATCTTCGCTTCACAATGGGCCAGGAGCGCCTTTCGTCCCTGGCGCTGTTGAGTATAGAGCATGATGTGTTGCAGTCGGTGAGTTTCGAGGACACAATCACGCAGTTTTCCAAACTAAAAGTCAGGAAGCGTCCTATGTAATATTCATTACAAATCTACACTCTATCTACAGTACAGTTTAGCTGTTTATTAAGTGCATTACAAGTGTGTAGCTGTTTATTAAGTGCATTACAACTGTGTAGCTGTTTATTAAGTGCATTACAATAACTGTGTAGATGTTTATTAAGTACATTACAACTGTGTAGCCTACTAGTGTAGCTGTATACACTGTATATGTACATAGTTAAGTTATAGTCTTTAATATCACATTAATGAACCGAATGGCTTCCGCATGTGTGTTTTGTGTGTATTAAAAAAAATATATCTGTTATGTGCATTACAAAATATTGTCATTCATTAACACACTAAAATAATACATCCCGAGAAATAGTTTGCCCAAGGCCCCGTACACTGTAAATGCGCCCCTGGTGGTAGCACATGTGAAAAAACATATATAACCTTTGTTAGACTCTCCTTGCTCATACACATAGACTGGACCTGCAAAGTCTACTCCCACTACATTAAATGGGGCAGTATAGACACTGTTCTCTTGGATGTGGAGCCACCTTTTCATGGTAAAGCTTTGCCCTCCAACGCTTGCAAACCACACAGCTATGCAAGACCTTTTCTACTACTTGTCTAATTTTGGGAATCCAAAACTGTTCTCTGATCTTTATTGTCACTTCTCTAGTCCCAGCATGCAACAACTTATGATGCGTACCCAGGATCGAAAGTTCCACAAAGTGCTGTAAGGGTCTAATTTATTATAGACCTTTACGTAGATAACACTGGGGAACAAATTTCAAATTTTTGTCTATTGAATTAGATTTGACAGTTAGTTCTAGGTAATTTGGGTGCGCTGAGCACGAATTTTTACTCGGTTTTGCTCTATCAGGTCCTGATTTTGCTCAACACCCCTCCTCTTTCGTCGTATTCATAAAAAGGTTTTTTTCTCAATACTCGCTAAGTCTTTTTGCAGTTACACATTATGCAACTAGGTTTTTATCTAGGTATTTTTACCTATTGTTATGGTATTGTTGTATTATGTATATTTTTATATGTAACACCCTAAAAATATTTTTAATTTTGTCATTTTTAACCCATTTTAATATTAATAAATTAAGCTAAAAATATCATAGAATTCTAAAATTTTCTCGAGCGTTCCTGTTCTCTGTAGAGTATTCTAGAGGGACAACTAAAATATATAAAAGCGACTCGTTTCCAGAGTTAATCAGTCAATTCAATCAGTCAGTCAGTCAGTCAGTCAGTTGAGTTAGTTAATTAAGTTTGGGCATTAACATAATTTTGAATTGGCATATGATTTAGTGAGTAATTTTGTCATCGTGATTTAATATAGTTGATTTAATTAGACGTAATTTATATTGTACCTACTCATCCGTGTTTCTAGTTTAATTTCATAGATTGTAAGTACCTATTTCATAATAAGTACCTATTTAAACTAATTTTTGTGTTTATATTTCAGATTTTCTTAAATTTATATGAATTAAGGGCTTTAAATACCTTTACAAATTGGCAGAACATTCAAGCAATATGTCATCAAGCACTAGAAAGTTCAAATGCAAAAACAACCCTGATTCCTTCTGTTATATATGTGGAAATTTTACACTTCCACATCAACGAGCAAATATAACTGACTTCGTAAAAAGAGCTTACTTAGCTTATTTTGGCATAAAACTGGGGGACCAAGATAAATCGTGGGCTCCACATAAAGCCTGCACTATATGCATTGAAAGACTGCGACATTGGACGAAGGGTTCGGATTCAAAAATACCTTTTGGAGTTCCGATGGTAAGTTTATGATTTCATAAAACTACGTAATTTAATCACTAGTATACTGTAACTTACCTAAATGTAATTGTAACTTAGGTACATAAACAAAAATTTACAGAAAATGTTTATAAGAATCTCAAATATTGCATAAGGTTGAAACACATAGAAATGTTAAATGTTTGGGTGATAACTTTTGATAAAATTCATAAAAACAAGTCTCTCGTCGCTTTTGTTAACGCTTTACAATTTTTTTTCCATATCAGGTGTGGCGAGAGCCTACTAACCACGAGACCGATTGCTACCTTTGCTTTGTCAAGACTTCGGGCTTCACTAAGAAAAATAAACATTGTATCGAGTACCCAAATTTCGACACCGCGATACGACCTGCGCTACATTCAAATGAGATCCCCATTCCAAAATTTAAGGGTCTGCCAACTCAAGAATTAGTTGAAGATGTTCCTGAAAATATTGTTATGCACTTTGAGGAGTCAGACACCGATTTTGACCCCAGCGTATTTGAAAGTCAAAACGATCCGCAAAAGTTTAACCAGGCCGAGTTGAATGATCTTGTAAGGGATCTAAATTTGCCAAAAAAGGCTGCGGAAATTTTAGCTTCAAGACTTAAAGAGAAAAACTTGCTTACTTCAAACACATACATTTCATTTTACAGAAAAAGAGAAGAAGAACTTGTTAAATATTTTAGAACAGAGGATAGTTTAGTATATTGCTGCGACATAGTTGGTTTGTTAAAGAAGATGGGGGTTGAGTCTTACGATGCAAATGATTGGCGCTTGTTTTTAGACAGTTCGAAAAGAAGTCTTAAGTGTGTGTTGTTGCATAATGGCAATCTATACGGCTCGATACCGATTGGGCACTCAACAAAATTAAAAGAAAAGTATGAACATATAGAAAAGGTTTTAAATCTTATCAAATATAGGGAGCACGAGTGGATCATATGTGTTGACTTAAAAATGGTTAATTTTCTGCTAGGACAACAAGGAGGGTATACTAAATATCCCTGCTTCCTTTGCTTATGGGACAGCAGAGCCAAGGAAGAACATTATTTCAAACAAATCTGGCCAGCACGAACATCACTTACTGTCGGAGAAAAAAACGTAATTAATCCACCTTTAGTGAGCAGAGATAAAATCATATTTCCTCCTCTGCATATAAAACTAGGCCTCATTAAACAATATGTAAAAGCTTTAGATACGAACGGCGAGTGTTTCAAATACATAACTTCAAAATTTCCAAGTTTAAGTTATGAAAAAATCAAGGCGGGAATTTTCGACGGTCCACAAATAAGAACAATGATTAAAGACAGCAATTTTCCTAATGTCATGAATGAACGCGAAAAAAATGACTGGTTCTCATTCGTGGACTTGATAGAAAACTTTTTAGGCAATTATAGGGCAGATAACTACGAAGAAATCGTAAAAAAACTTTTAAGGGACTACAAAGAGTTAGGTTGCAATATGAGCATAAAAATGCATTTTTTGAATAGCCATCTTGACCAATTTCCAAGTAATTTAGGTGATGTAAGTGACGAACAAGGGGAGAGATTCCACCAAGATATCAAAATTATGGAGGAACGGTACCAAGGCCGCTGGGATTCCCACATGATGGCTGATTACTGCTGGTGCTTGAAAAGAGACCTGCCATCAACAAGCAAATACGCTAGAAAGTCTTACAAAAGAAAATTTTTGCCACAGTGAAAGCTTCATATCTGTTTGTTTTTTTATTTTAAGTCATTTCTATCGTTATAATGTAATTTTACTGTAGTTTGAACTGCTTGTATTCATGAAACTTGAAAAAAAAATTTAACACATGACTTAATTTTTTAGTCCTAATTTGAAAAATCTGGAAAATGGCACATAGGCTGTCGACAAGAATCAGGACCTGATAGAGCCAAACCGAGTTGAAATTCGTATTCAGCGCACCCAAATTACCTAGAATCAAGTGTCAGATATCATTCAATAAAATACGTGTTGCCCAGTGTAATTGATTAAATGCCAAAGTCACCAGCGTCCAAATACTAGATTGGCATCCAGCACTGCGGCGCAAAAATAATTTTAATAAAAAAGGAAGGATGGATTATAAAAACTGTCAACATGAATTTTGTATTTTATTGACAACAATTAATAAACTATGTGCAACAATTATTTGTAAATGCAAAGAGGATTTTTACCTGTAACAACTTTGATTGATATATAAATGTGAAATTAAATAATGGCACCGTTTAGCTAATATATAACAATCTGCAACTGATACTGATACTAATAGCTGTAACTAATAATAATAATATGTAACCAATACTAATATGTAACAGATACTAATAGCTGTAACTAATAATAATAATATGTAACCAATACTAATATGTAACAGATACTAATATGCAACAAATACTAATATGCAACAAATACTAATATGTAACAGATACTAATATGTAACAGATACTAATATGCAACAAATACTAATATGTAACAAATACTAATATGTAACAAATACTAATATGTAACAAATACTAATATGTAACTAATACGTAACTAATATGTAACAGATACCAATATGTAACTAATACGTAACTAATACCAATAGCCACAATGACAACCTTGTCTGCAAAGAGACAGACAAGAATACTGTAAGTGATATTTCAGAAAAAAAAGGATACATAATAGAAATGGCAAAAATTGATAATTAAAATATATATGCTACAGTATATAGGCCCAGTAACCTGTGGATGATAAATTACAGTTAATCCTCATTATGGGATTGTGCTAAGTTGAACAGGAAAACTATCTAAGAAAGTATGTAGGCCACAAATGACTAGTAGGCCATCTGCTAAGAACATAACATGAAACAGGCTTATAAAGTAAAGTTACTAAAGTATACTAAGAAAATTAATGGGCAGGCCTATGCCTCTTCAATATAGTAGGCTGAGGTTAATTATCTAAAACAAAGGCTACAGTAAGCCTCAGCTAGGCTAGAGTAATTTACAATTTGGCTTTTGCATAGATAGGCCTAACTTAGTCTAAGATAATTTATAGTATGAATCTTTCAGTACCATTTATAGTATGAATCTTTTAGTACTAATCACAAACAGTATAAGGCTTGTTAATGTCCACAGTATGTGGTATTGCATACAGATATGCAATAGTAAAAAAAATAAACATTATAAACAAGAAACATACCACAAAGAAATTTTGCTTGCTGACGCCGTGCTTTTAGATTCTTTAAAAAATGTGGAAACTTGGCGTCCCTTGTGTTGTCGTTGCAAATAAGTTTGTTTTTACTTCACAATTTTACCAACAAGCCAAAATAATCCTTAAAAGCAAACTCAAGTCTAGTCACACCATGCCCCCAAAATTTACATTGTTTAAAAGGCACAAAATATATTTTTATATTTGCTTTGAACTTCTTTAATACTTGCACTTTCATTTTTAATTTTATTTCTATTCACTGAATGTTTAAGAATTAAAATTAATCACTGGACATTTAATTTGTATTTATTTATTTAGATTTAAAATATTTCACTCGTGCCAATTTGTGGCAATTTTCATTAATAAAAAATAATCCTGTGGTGCAAGGCACTACAGTGCCCCCCAGAAAGTAACAAAATTGGATGTCTTTTCTCCTCTGGCAGCCCAGAAAACTGTAGTCTACCTACTACTCTCAATAAATCCTGATCCAAAAACACATCCAAACCCTTGAGAGCAGAATGTGTTGGTAGAACCTGTAATGCACTGCTGGTGAGCAATTTTCTCTCTTCACCAAATTTTTCCTTCTGCACATATACCACCCAGTATTGCCTGGCTTGCTGAATCGCCTTACTGTTCAGAATTCCCTCCCTTCTTATTTCTCCCTTAATGTTGTCTGTAAATTTATATACCCATGCTGTCACTCTTAACAACCTTTTCAGACTGCTAATGTCCTCAAGCCTGAATATGGGGTCCTGCTGCATACTTGACAACTGTTCACAGTGCATTTTCTCATCTCACTCACCCATTCTTCTCAGCCTGGCATTCTCCTACAATAGGCTGATTAGAAGGCCAATTTTCACTTCCAAGTTTTAGCCACTCTGGCCCATTCCACCACAAACTTGACTGTGCAAGCTCTTTCACTGAAATTCCTCGTGTTGGTAAATCAGCTGGGTTTTGGGTGCCTGGACAATGCTTCAATTGCTTTGGATCTGTGTGTGCTTGAATTTTCTCCACCGTATTGGCAACAAATGGTTTCCATTTCCTTGTCTGGTTTTCTTAACCAGTGCCAAACTATGTGGAGTTTGTCCAATAATAGCTTGGAATTTCATAAAAGCCCAAGGAGTTTTGCACTGTAACTGCAAGCCGACTAGCAATGACTGCACCCATCAATTCCAACCTTGGAATAGAAAGCCTTTTCAAAGGTGCTACTCTGCTCTTTGCAGCAACCAACCTGCAACTTACTTCCTCTTTGAATGTGCTCTTATATAAATGCAAGTTGCATAGGCTTCCTCACTTGCATCACAAAATGTGCAGCTCCAAATTATCTCGACTATTGTTCAACTCTCCAAAGTACCATCTTCGGATTTCAATGTCTCTAAGATATGCCAATTCTTTGAGCCAATATTTCCACCTTACCACCATATGATCAGATAACTCTTGGTCTCAACCAAGTCCAATTTCTCAGAGGCTCTGAAACCAAATTTTTTACTTTATCACAAATGGAACCAGGAATCCAAGAGGATCAAAGACCTTTGAAGCCAACTAAGAGCTGTACGTTTTGTCCACCTTGTCTCATTCTCAGCCAGCTCTACTAAATATTTCCCATTGAAGGTAAACAAATCCTCTCCTTGCTGCCAAACAATGACTAGCACCTTGGTGTCTATGGCCCACAACTCCTTAATACCAGAATCCTCAATACTTTCTGCTGCATCAGGTCCTACACAGGAATGACTCATAAACTGTTATAACTGGGAATGATTTGTCTGCCATTTTCTAAGCTCCATTCTAGCCTCCCTCATTATAGCTCTAGCCTCCATGAATATCTGTTTAGCTATTTCTGTATTATCCACTGAACACAGCAAATCATCAACATAAAAAATGTTCCTTCTGTGTTCAATAGTATTAGGATAGACTTCAGAGTAATTCTTAAAATGGTACTGCATAGTAGCTGCCAACAGAAATGAACTAGAGCTGAGGCCAAACAACACTGACTTCATTCTATATGCTTGAACCTTGGGTTCATTTTCCACAAGTCTTTTGTATCCACCCACAGATACTTACTGCATCTCTGTCCTCTGGTTTTAACTTTATCCTCAAAAAGGCTTGCTTCACATCTACAGTCAATGCTACTCAACCAAACCTGAATCTCAGTAACGAGGAAAATAAATCTGCATTTAAATTTGGCCCAGCATCCAAACAGTCATTCAAGGACACACCACCTTTGTCCTTGGCTGAGCCATCAAAAACTACCCTCAGTTTGGTAGTAGTTTTTTCTCGCCGTACCACTGCATGGTGTGGCAGATAATGTGCCTCCTGGCTCACCAGTTCACCTTGCACCTTTTCAGCATAGCCCTCCTTTACATAGTTTAGGACGGCCTCATTGTATTCATTTAACAACTCCTCATTTTTCTTTAGCCTGTGCAATGAAGTCTCCAACCTCCTATTACCTAGCTGAAGGTTTGAGCTGGGTTTGCAAGAATCCTTCCAAGGGAGGCCAACTTCGTAGCAACCATCTCTAAACCCGATACCTTTTTCAAATTGCTCTAAAACATCACTGTTCACTGTACTTGCCTGCTTCTCCTGTTTGTCCTTAATGCCAATGGATTCAAGTTCCCAAAAGGCTTTCAAATGCCTTTCCAAACCATTGCTGTTCTCCTCAATCTTAACAAAAAGAGCTTTAACCTCCATTTCACTGCAATAGCTACCATGTAGTATCCAGCCTAGCTTACTTTCAATAGCTACAGGACTTCGAGATGTGCGGACAATGTTACAAACCTTACTAGTGATGAAGTCCAATAATAGTCAGCTCCAATCGAAAGATTAATATCTTCTGTTCCTTCAAACTTATTATTGCCCAAATTAATTCCATCAACTTGCAATTCTTGGACACATGCCATATCTAAACAAGTAGTGACTGGAGCACAAAGTTTCTCAATCTCTACAGCTTGGACCTTGAGAGTGGGACTTTGTGGTAACAACCCCTTAACCATAACTTCTACCTTCTTAACTTTGGTACGGTTTTGAACTGAACCCCCAAACCCAGAAATTCTTAAATTTCTCCTCTTAAGTTCTTTAAACTTCAAATTTCTGGAAATTCTGGTCTTAATAAAGCTACACTGGCTACCACTATCAAACAACACTCTTACAGTAACTTCTCCGTCATTCCCAATTAATAATGCTGCAGCGGTTTCCAATAATCCTCCTTTACTTTTACTCCCTTTCATAGCAGTGGCACGTGCCACTGATGTATCTACTTCTGGGGTAGGCCTACTAGGAGTGTTTTCACACAATAATAGCTGATGCTGGCCATGGCATTTTTTGCACAAAATTTTAAACTTGCAAAACCTTGCTCTGTGACCTTTCAAAAAATTTAAAACATGCTGTGGACTTAGTTACCCTGCCCTTTCTCTCCTCAACAAGTAAAGCCTCAGGCATCTCAAATTTATATGACTTGTGTTGCCTTCGCAAAATATGCATTCCTTGATTCCCTTTAATTTATTCTCAGAGGATGCATGTAGAGCTGACACTGTACCTGGGCTATTCCTTTTTGTAGAAACCTTGGTGCTGTGCCTGCCTTTGTCCCCTTGTTTAACATCCCACTGTACAAACTCAATTCCCTCTCGTCTTGCTCATTCTGTGCCTAAAAGGCTTAACATCTGCTGGAGGGGGATGATGTACATCTAGGGTGGATCGATTTTACATTTTTTTCGATTTCCATATTCTAATAGAGACAAAAACTTGCGCATGCATGAGAAAATAGCCTCTGCAAAATCTTAGCTTAATAGGTAATCATCTTCTGCCCCCGGCAGAGCGATGAAAATCATATTTTAGTAGTCAAAAACGTATTTTTCTTATAATTTTTAAAATATTTCAATATGCATCAAAATTATTCCTAATAACTATAAAGTCGATGAAAAAGACCTCATATGATCGTTTTTCCAAGCGCGTTGTCCTACGTTAATATCTTTTGCCCCCGGCAACAACGTCAAATGTTGAAAAAATAGGTAATTTATATACATATTTTCAGATCGGCTCTTTGTCTTAAATAATGCATTTTATATTTCCCATAGCATTTATATCGTTGCTTAGGCATGAAATAACACACACGCAAAATTTTATGACTCTAGAGTAATATCTTCTGTCCCCGAGAAAAGTCTAAATGTGGATTATAATTACGTTAATGCGATGTTATAAGTACGATAAGTACTAAGTACAGCTCCTCGCTTGCTAATTTTATAAAATTAGCAACCCAGAACTCACCACGAGGAGGTGGCTGTACGTCGAGTTCCACCCTATCCAGCCCCAACCACCCTTCCTTTGGCTACATGTCGATTGATTTACATACGGTAATCTTTCTTAGAATCAAATCGTGGAATTTTTGTTCGGGAGTGAAGACGGGAGCGGATGAATCCGTCCCTCTCTTCTATTCCACTTACACTGGCAGAGGCTTCGGTTACTAATTTGATGAGTCTCTCGACCGCTTGAGTATGACAAGGGAATAGTGGGATCAGTCCATCAGGCTGGTCTCCCGTCTCAACAAACTCTTTTATTCGGGTAACAGGTATTGTTTTTGTAACGGAGGGTTCGGTCACCTCAGCCGTTTGCCAGTTGATCATTTCGTAATAGTTTTGACTATCGTAGAGCAGCTCAGGCATGGCGAAGGCTCGAATTTCCCCCGCTGGTGATTGTTTTGATCGTGCTTTTAATATTCTTCTCCATCCCAATTCTCTTATGTGTTGCTCATCGGCATGTAGCATGGAGATCAAAATATTTTCTGGGTGAGCAAAGAAAGAATTTCTACGGAGGACTTTGTTGGCGATTGTCTTAGATCTTAGATCTTTGAGGCATGGTCTGAGAGAGACGCATCATTTCGAAAAAATGTTTTGCGCCCTCAGTGAAACTGGAGTTTTTCTTTATCTTAAACCAAATTGGTGCGTAAACTGTCATAATGAATCGCAAATTTCGTTGAAGGTGCTGGAGGGTTCACTGGTTGAAACATAGAGGCGCAGAAATCTATTTGTTGTTGTCAGCCACCTGGAATGCGCCATCTTACCTGGATTTCGAGCCGCGAGAGCTGAAGAGCAGCTACCGCTCGACACTGCTCTGTAGATGCCTAACAAATATTTTTGGTCAGTGCTCAACTCGGCATCATCTATGTCAATGTCGGGAGATGGAATGGCATCGAATTCTGTAATTGGAAGTTTTTTGCAGTCGTTCAGTTGTTTTCCAACTGGTCCAGTAAAGCCCATTGGCCCAGTTGTTTTGCCGTCCAAGTCTTGAATGAGGTGTCGCAGTGATAATTCATTACCGTGTAATAGGCATGTGTGTGTGTTATTTCATGCCTAAGCAACGATATAAATGCTATGGGAAATATATAAATGCATTATTTAAGACAAAGAGCCGATCTGAAAATATGTATATAAATTACCTATTTTTTCAACATTTGACGTTGTTGCCGGGGGCAAAAGATATTAATGTAGGACAACGCGCTTGAAAAAACGATCATATGAGGTCTTTTTCATCGACTTTATAGTTATTAGGAATAATTTTGATGCATATTGAAATATTTTAAAAATTATAAGAAAAATACGTTTTTGACTACTAAAATATGATTTTCATCGCTCTGCCGGGGGCAGAAGATGATTACCTATTAAGCTAAGATTTTGCAGAGGCTATTTTCTCATGCATGCGCAAGTTGTTGTCTCTATTAGAATATGGAAATCGAAAAAAATGTAAAATCGATCCACCCTAATGTACACATGTTCCGTAGAGTATCCCCTACTTAATTCAAGCAAAATTGAGCTAGGCAATTTAGACTCCAGTATAATAACCAACGTTACACCATACCTTTCCATTCCTACACCCAAGTTGTCCAGGGACCTAGTTCTAACTTCAAGTTCATCAAATAACTGCCGCCGTAACTCCTTGACACTATTGGGATTATTAACAGGAGGTATAGCTAAAAGTTCACGGAGGTGGCCTCTAATTAAGATCTTTGGCTTACCAAACCGTTTCTTTAATATAACCCAAACCACATTATAATTAGCCTCTGTTAATCCTAATCCTGCTATTGTCTTTGCTGCCTCCCCTTCCAAGAGGGACTGCAAATAATTAAACTTCTCCACCCCACTTAACACTTGACTAGAATGAACTGCTGATTGAAAACTGTCTGCCCATCCTTACCATTCCTGAATACTCCCAGAAAATGTTTTGAGTACAAGCCTCGGTAATTGAACTGCAGATTTGTTAACCTTAACTTCACAAACAACGTTTGTTGAGGGTTGTGCTTCATTATTAGACCTGGCCTCTAACTGTACTGAGCTGCTAAACTCGTTTGCTCTGTGGCATGCTTTAATTATGTCATCAATAATCTCTTCATAGTAAATTATGTCATTTTCTATTTCATCCTCTTCTATAAGAGCCTCAATTTTAACATTTACTTCGCTTAGAGCAACCTTTTTAGTTTCTAATATGGAAAGCTGCGCAGTCACTAAGCTTAAATCCTCTTGCTCTTTGGCAGAATCTATAGTGGCAATGACCTTTGTAATTAGACCTTTGTAGGCGCTTCTCCTTTTTCTAAACTTGTTCAGTTCAGCTGCACTCATCTTCAATGCAAACAACAATTGGGCTCAATGCCAAATAAGCTGAATTGGCCAAAAATACTTAACCAAACTGATGAAACTCAAATTTTGCCTTTTTTCAAATATACTGAATTGCTTAGTTGGGGTACTGACCAACCACCAGTATGGAATGTCAAATTTTCCTCCCAAGTAACTGGCGCACTGAAGTCTGCAACCTTCGCCTACAAACAATAAAACCAAAATTAACCAAACTGGTAAAAATGTAGGCCTAAAACAACGACGGACTAGCGGCCAAGTTTCGCAATTGGGCGACCAAACTTTCTACCCTGGGACCTTAATTCAATTATGCTCAACCCGTCCAGGCCTAACTTGGGCTACAATTTGCACACTCAGAACTTTGTCGAAAAATAGTCACTGACTTAGTCTTGGGCTAGAATCCGGTTTCGAAGGACCATGTTATTTTTTATTTAATTGGGTTTAGAATCCCAACTGAGCACTGAACAGCCAAGCTCTGAAGGGCCAGTTCAACCTACAGCCCAAGTTAAGCTAGACTAAAACTTACGGACGTGGAGGTCCTATTAGGTCCTACCTCAGGGATGCTGACTCGATGTGGGCCTACCTTTGGCTTCAGTTGCATAAAATTAAGATAAAAAACAAAAGAGGCACTTTTTATGGTTTTCTTTCTAAACCTTGCAACAACAACAACACAACCTGCACCATTGCACGATGCAACAATCTTGTATCTAAACAACCAAACTGAATTGCAAGAGAGCTCTCTATAAGACCACGCCCTGTAAGTGCCGCATTCAACAAACGAGTAGGAAGGACGCGCAGTGCCCCCAAAAAAATGATGCCACAAGAGTGCCCATACAATGATGCCACAAGAGTGCCCAAACAATGATGCCACAAGAGCCCAAAATTGCTAGCTCTAAATTAAGTGGATTTTTCACTAACCTGACAATTATGAAATGGATATATATACACCCAGGGGCGTACCCAGAAATTTGCCAAGGGGGGTGGCGGACTTGGAACTAATCGTAGAAGTATAATTGAAGTAGAGATACATAATTTTTATGTACATTCATGATGAGCTTATCGTTCAGTTAGAGATGATTAACTTGCTACTGCTGAGATGCATTATGAATAAAAATATAAAAATTATATTATAAAAAATATAAAAATTATGATAAAAATCTAATTAGTGACATAATATTCAATGCAAACCGCAATTAGGATGCTCAGATTTGTATTAACATAAGAATAAAAAAGTGCTAATTTCGAGATTAAGCATTTTCTTGGACTGTTACCTTTATAAAAGAAAATTATTCTCAGGGCCGGATTAAAGGTTTTCGGGATCCTAAACCATTTTAGATTTTTAGTAGTAGGGAAGGCAAGAGCTAGCGCCGAAGGCGCCAAAATATTTTCACTTTCATTCTCATCCTGTTGTAACCGAGCGATTTTACTGGGATTAACAGTACTTTGATCATCATGCTCTGTAGAACCACTGTCAGTTTGGACATTTTTTCTTTTGAAAAATTTATAAAGGTCCATTATCTTTAGTCCTGTGACACTTGCAAATAGTACTCTACAAAGTTACAAATAGAAATAGGAATTATTACTAACCATAACATTAAAGTCCATTATAATGAAATAAAAAATCCAAACAAAATCCACACAAAATTTTGTGTGTGCAATACAATGTGAAAAATTGTAAATTAAATGAAAACTTTGAAACTAAATTTTAAAATGTGTAAAAAACTGAATACCAAATTTTAAAAATAACATACTTAATGTTTCATTTCATTTATTAGTTACAGTACATGTTTGAGACCAAGCGGCCTTCACACATGATCTCACACACACATTCATACACACAAAGTTTTAATCAATATTTAAAATTATCAAAATGTAGAAAGTTCACAAACTAAATATTTAAATGAATGTAAACAAAAATCGATAAACTGCGTTTGCCAGGTGCTATAAAAAATGACGCAATACTCATGAAAAAACAAATCGCTAGAAAGCTAGCTAACATTTTTCGATTGGCGCATGAAATTAAATATGTAAAATATTTAATTGAATATGTAAATTAAATATGTAAAAATAATCAAAATAATAATTAATAATAAAATAATAAAAATAATAATGAAATTAAATATATAAAATATTTAAATGAATATGCAAATTAAATACGTAAAAATAATAAAAATAATAATTAATAATAAAATAGTAAAAAATAATAATGAAATTAAATATGTAAAATATTTAATTGAATATGTAAATTAAATACGCAAAATAATCAAAATATCAATTTATTAGCTCAAGGGGGGGGCGATCGCCCCTGTCACCCTCCCCTTCGGTACGCCTCTGTTAATACACCTTAACTTAATATATACAAGCAATGCTGCATCAATCAGCTTAGTCATCATATCGCCTTGGGACAACAATGGCTCTTCCTCTTCTAGATTTTCTAACACCTTAAAAGCATGTCTGCAGCAGCGTTTTGATTACTTGGACGATAAACAATATTGTAGCTGTAGCTCGATAGTTCAACCCTCCACCGCTGAATGGCGTCGCTCAGACTGAGAGAGAGAGTTCTGGAAAAGAAGGCCACGGGTCACCCCTTCTGGTTTAGCGTCGTCGCGATAGCATAGTCCGACGCATCAGTCTCAACAACGAACGGTGCCTGTGCATCGATCGCCATCACAACAGCCGTCACTATGTCTTGTTTGAGAGATTCGAAAGCAGCGATGGCTGGAGACACTAGAGGAAATTTTTTAATTTGTATTAGAGATCGTACTTTTCGGAGAATTTTGGAATCCACTGTGAATAATACGCAAACATACCCACTACTCTGCGTAGTGAGTGAGCATCATTTGGGAGTGGAAGATCCCACAGTGGTTTTAGGCGATCAGGATCAGGTCGAATAGAGCCGTTACTGATACAATAACCGAGTAAGTTAATAGATTTAGTGGACAATACACTTTTATCATTGTTGAAAGTTAGGTTATATCTCTTAGCGACCTGAAAGAATTTATCTAAGTTTCTGTCATGCTCCTGCTGATTCCTTCCGCAGATAGTCACGTTATCGAGGTACGCGAAAGTATCACGCAGCTCGTTCTGGGAGATGATATCATCTATTGCTCGTTGAAAGACATCAACGCCGTTAGTCACTCCGAAAGGAATCCTGCGAAACTGGTACAATTTCCGATTAGTCTTAAAGGCGGTAAATTGTTTCTCTTCATCCTTAATGGGGATTTGATGATAGGCGCTTTTTAGGTCCACGGTACTGTACACACGATAACGAGATACCTTACTGACGAGTTCATCTATTCGATGAAGAGGGTAGGCGTCCAACAAAGTGAACCGGTTAATAGTACGTGAGTAATCTACAACCATCCTTTTCTTGTGCCTTTGGGGATTTGATGATAGGCGCTTTTTAGGTCCACGGTACTGTACACACGATAACGAGATACCTTACTGACGAGTTCATCTATTCGATGAAGAGGGTAGGCGTCCAACAAAGTGAACCGGTTAATAGTACGTGAGTAATCTACAACCATCCTTTTCTTGTGCCTTTCGTTAGAAACGACAAGCACTATGCTCTCCAAGGCGATGCACTGGGTTCGATGATGCCCTCCGAAGCAGCTTCACTACTTCCGCCTCGATAAATCGTTGATCACTTTCGGAATACCGTCTCGACTTGTCAGCTATTGGCCGACAGTCAAGAGCAAGGTAAGAGAATAATGACTGAGATGCTATTGAAGCTGAGGCCAAGGAGCATATCTTGAGCGGAGTGTTCATCCCGTCGAACTGGACTTCGAGATTAGAATGCTTCCTGAGTATATCATGCCCTAATATCATGTCAGCACAAAGGTCCCGGAGTACCGTGAGTTGAACGTCGTTGAAATATGTGTCACCGTATTTAAGTTGGACACAGCATCGTCCCAGAGGAGACGCAGAGAGTAATGTGTGATGTTGCCGCCATTGAGATATTGTGCGCTTGGAGCGGAGATGATAGTTCCAAATTTAGCGACTCTACGAAGCGTTTATCTACAAAACTCTTGGAACTGCCAGTATCGACGAGTGCCTCAGTGGATACTCCATTTACATGCACTTTCAAAAGTGCCTTAGAAAGACAGCCAGGAGTAGCGGCTATCGCAGATGCTAACAGTGGAGCGGCGGCGGCCGAGGTTGATCGTGCGCCCGACTTGCAAACTCTACTGAAGGGGCCTTTCTTTGAACACGAATTGCAGATGGCATCCTTAGCCGGACACTTAGTTCGGGATGTTTGCTGTAACCACAGAAGTAGCACTTGACCGTTGCTGAAGCCGAGGTAGTGAGTTCTGTCGCGGTCGTAGAGTGAGTCGGGTGATCTAAGACGCTCGTACCACGTTCATCGTATGGAGTGATGTTACTCAGAGCATTTTGTGAAGCAGCCGCGACGGTCGAGAGTGAATTAGCATGGTACAAATCAGCCTGTCGTTGTGCCATCTCCAGAGACCGAGCATGATCGAAGGTTGATTATAGCCTCAGAGTTCTATTTTCCACGCTGGCGAATGTGAGATGAGAGAAGGCCACCAATAAAGGAATCCCGGATGCAATCTTCCCGATATTGGGCAGCGGAGATATCCCGAAAATCGCAATCCTTACTGAGTTGTTTTAATGCCTGCAGAAATTGGTCCAGCGTCTCACCAGTTTCTTGCTTGCGGGTCGTTAACAAATGACGGGCAAATATTTCGCTTTTTGGCTTCACAAAGATTTCCTTGAGGATGCTCACGGCGTCGTCATAACTATAGCACTCACAAATGTATTTGTATACAGGTGGGGCCACGTAGTTTACGAGAACAGCTAGCTTATCAGGGTCATGAGCAGCTATGGAGTCCAAAAAGTTCTGAAACGTTCGGAACCAGCGATTCCACTGTTTAGCTGCAGTACTTGACCTAGGGTCAACATCAAAACGCTCAGGCCTCAAGAATTTATCCATGATTAAATCAATGAATCAAATGACTGCACTGACACTGAATCGTTTGTTGAATAAATTGTAATATTATAGTTAGATTAGGTAGTCTCTAGTTTGGATCGTGAATGATTGAAGCCTGATAACTTTTGGCTTTATTCAACAAAATGAAACACATATCTGAAACAAAACAAAAATTTAGAACATTATACAAGAGATTAGATTAATGAAAACATCATAAAGTAACTAACACGCTTAATAAGGAAGCAAGCTAACCAAAATAACCAGTTTATCACAACACGACGCTTTCTGCGACGGCATCGCACAAGTTAAAATAGTTAACGTTTCTAACCGTCACAAGTTTAAATTAAATTAAGCCGGTACGCTATGAAAACTTCTAAATCACTAAAAACCAGTAATATTCAATTACTTTGTGGGGCCGCGCAGTTAATTTTCCGCATTTATATTATTTTTATATTAGTTACCGACAAACCAATTTTGCGCGTACCAAATTGTATATATTTTATCATTGTGTAATTTTAAGAATCATATATAATCTTTATAAATAAGTATTGTACATAAATTTATATATATATATTTAATTAATTCAGCTGTATATAGAATAACAAAATCTTCTGTAAAATAACCTCAGCCAACCAAGAACTCAATAAACTCTGAAAACGACCGGCTTTTCCTTCAAGACGCCAACCCCCCAAACGACAGGGAGAGAAGAGGACACGAGAGGCCCCTAAAAGAGATACCCAACAAAGCGATAGCTTGCCTCTCGTATCCTTCATTCTTCCCGGCAACTACAAGTAGCACCAAGAAGGAACCAGCTACAATTGGTGACCCCGGAGTGACCCGAAGCAGCCAGCGGAAGCAGCATCCTTCAGTCGCCGGGCGGAACAAACCGAAGCCACGCCTCTTCGCCGCCCACCCGTAGTAGCCGGTCGGAACCAAAGCAGCAGCAGACCCGAATTACATTCCCGCAAGATGGAATCTGTTGAATCAGGAGTGCACCATGTCACCATCAAGCCACCCACGTTCTCTGAAGCGTCGGCCGCAGGATGGTTCTCCATCATGGAGGCACAATTCCACATTTCCAGAATAACATCCGAAGAGACCAAATTTTTCCATGTTCTAGCCTCGTTACCCCCCGAAGTCGTCTCACGAATTTCAGCAGCAACTCTCTCCAACAAGTCGTACACCGATTTAAAAGAAGAAATCGTGAGTCATTACGAAAAGACGAAGCCAGAACTCTTCGAACGACTCATCTCCAACACTCCTCTCACTGGAAAGCCCTCCCAATTCCTTCAAGATATCCACCAAACGGCACTGAAGGTGGGCGTCAGCGATGATTTGGTGAAGCATAAATTCATCCAGGCGCTCCCATCCTCAATAGCGCCCGTCGTAGCAGCACAAAAGGAGCTGACGCTAACTCAACTCGGCAAACTAGCCGATGAGTTAATACCGTTCGCTCAACAAAGCTGCTACGCGGCGCCAACGTCAACTCGAGCCAATACAAGCCCAAGAACGAATATCCCCATCGGCCTAAAACCCTTCAGCGAGAATCAGCGGCCGGTGGTGTGCCGCGCGCACCTTTATTATGGCCCCCAAGCAAGGACCTGCAGGCCATGGTGCAAGTGGCCAAATAAAGATGACGCCAAGCTGCTCCCCTCGTCACGCCCAAATTCAAGATCTTCCTCACCATCAAGAGAAACGTCGGAAAACTAGATAAGCAGGCTGTGATTAACGCGACGTCCGGCCTGCCGCTGATCTCAGTCGCAGCTCGCATCGCCAGTCTGAAGGTCAATTTTATCATTGACACAGGAGCGAGCATCTCAATTTTACCACCAACTTGTGTCAATGATTGTCAACTCCACCCAACCGCAGTAAAGATTTCCACCGCAAACGGTCAGCCGCTCGAAATATTCGGAGAAGTAACACTGGACATATCAATTCCTAAATTACGAAGAATATTCAGGTGGCCATTCGTCGTCGCCCAAGTCTCCAGTCCACTTCTCGGCGCCGATTTTCTATCCCATTATGACATCCTTGTGGACTGCAAGCATGGCATTTTGAAGGATAGAGCAACAACTCTTCAAGCCACTACTAAACCTGTGCAATCCAAAGACCTTCACCTCATCAATATTAACCCTACCGACAAATTACCTCAAGAAATCAGGAACCTGCTTGACAAGTACTCCTCACTACTGAAACCAGCTCAACCGCAGAAAGTTTCCACCAACACTGTCAAGCATACCATCGACACTGGCAGCGCACCACCAGTGTTTGCAAGCCCTCGACGTCTTCCACCCGATAAATTATCCTCAGCTAAGGCTACTTTCAACAACTTACTTCAAGATGGAATTATAGAACCCTCAAAATCACCATGGGCCTCACCGTTACACCTCGTTCCGAAGAAGATACCAGGCGAATGGCGGGCGTGTGGTGATTATAGAAGCCTAAACGCTGTCACGAAACCGGACAGATATCCACTTCCTCATATAAGAAGTCTGTCAACATCTCTGCACGGAAAATCATGCTTTAGCAAAATCGATCTAGTCAGAGCATATCACCAAATTCCAGTCCACCCAGAAGATATCGAGAAAACGGCTATAACAACTCCATTTGGTTTATTTCAGTATTTATACATGCCATTTGGTTTAAGAAACGCCCCTGCAACATTTCAACGCTTCATGGATACAATTTTCAGAGGAGTTGACTGCGTATTTGTGTATCTCGACGATATTTTAGTCCATTCAAATAACGCAGTTGACCATTTGAAAGACTTAGAACGCGTATTCAAGATCCTTCAAGAACACAATTTAAGAATTTCCTTAGAAAAATGCATATTTCAGCAATCCAAAATTGAATTTCTGGGTCATGAAGTTTCCCCAGCAGGCATTCGTCCTCCTGTAAACAAAGTCTCCGAAATTCAAGATATTCCCCAACCGCAAGATTACCAAAGCCTCAGAAGATTCCTAGGAATGACGGGATTCTATCGCCATATGATACCCCGTTACGCCGATTTAGTCTCACCTTTAAGTGAAATCGTCAGAACTCAAGTCAAAAGCAAAAGTCTACAGTGGAACGACGAAGCAATTCAAGCCTTTCAAGATGTCAAGGATGCACTACGGAACGCCGTTACGCTTTGTCATCCTCTTCCATCAAGCTCAATCCTTCATTTAGTTACGGACTGCTCACAAATAGCAGCTGGAGCAGTTCTTCATCAAATAATCGACAGCACACCAGTTCCCATCGCCTTCTTTTCCAAGAAATTAACTACAACTCAGCAAGCGTACGCCGCATACGATAGAGAATTACTCGCAGCATACCTAGCCGTCCTGCATTTCCGTCAATTTTTAGAAGGTCGTCAAGTAATACTCTTCACGGATCACAAACCGATGGTTTCTGCCTACAAGAGTCCCTTACGAGCCAAGACAGACCGACAACAACGTCATTGGTCTGCCATCACGGAATACGTATGCGATGTAATACATATCTGTGGATCCGAAAACGTCGTCGTAGCGGACTGCCTTTCACGCAACGTAAACGCAGTACATATCGACGCTTTCGATTTATCAGCAATCGCGGAATCTCAACAAAAAGATCAAGAAACGCAAGAATTTCTCCCACGTCTCAAGCCGTTCCCGTTTCCAGAAAATACAACTTTATATTGCGATACATCCACGCCATATCCCCGTCCTTTTGTTCCCAAGCAGCATCGATCTTCCATCTTCAATCAATTTCATAATATTTCTCATCCAGGCATCAAGCAATCACTTCGTATCATTAAATCGATAATTTTGGCCCTCAATGAATAAGGATATTCGAACTTGGTCCCCGTTGTGAATCATGTCAATCCTCAATTTCTCGCCATACAAAATCAGAAATAACCCCCTTCGATTTACCAAGTTCAAGATTTGAAACGGTACATATCGACATCGTCGGTCCCTTACCGCCAACCACTTTGCCCGATCAAACATATCCTTCCCCATATAGATATCTCGTAACCTGCATCGATCGTGCCACAAGATGGATAGAAGCATATCCTCTGATTGATACTACAGCCACATCAATAGCACACGCATTTCTCGATGTATGGATTTCAAGATTTGGTGTACCACTGCAAGTCATAACGAACCGCGGATCCCAATTCGAATCCGAACTCTTTAGGGAACTCTCAGCTCTCATCGGATTTCACCGACTAAGAACTTTGTCGTATCGCCCTCAGACCAACGGAATAATTGAAAGATCTCATCGCACCATCAAGACAGCAATCATCGCTCGAAAACAAGATTGGCTCCCCGCTTTACCCATAGTTGTCCTTGGTTTACGCAGTCTCCCCAACGAATCGGGTTATTCACCGTTCACCACCGTCACCGGAACCACCCTATTATGCCCGAGGCCAATGATCGCCAATTCGTCGTCAAAATCCAATTCAAAATTCATCTCCGAATTAGCCAAGAAAATGACGCAGATCGATTTCGCCCAACTCTCTCAAGGAAGCATTCACTCAGCCCCCAAATCATTCATTCCATCGGAACTCCACAAATCAAGCCACGTATGGGTACGCATCGACCGCGTTCGAAAACCATTCGAGGCACCATATCAAGGACCTTTCCGTGTTCTCGAACGCCACGATAAGTACTTCGTAATAGAAAAAACTAACGGATCATCAAAAGCCATTTCAATTAATTGTTTAAAACCGGCGTATATAGTTTCAGGTCCCACACAGGTACCGGACGCACAATCGGACGACATCGGATCGGAGAAAAAGCACGCAAGGAAAAAGGACGATGGAGGACGCACCTCGGAGGTAGCAAATACAGACCTCAGGACGGGCGCGCAGGACAACGCAACAACCGGAAACGAGGCCGACCGAGGATCAACGCGAGCTGGACGAAGGATCCGATTGAAATCAAGACCCGAATATTTCTACTTTTGATATACGTGCTCAGCTTCTCGGGGTGGGCAGTAGTGTGGGGCCGCGCAGTTAATTTTCCGCATTTATATTATTTTTATATTAGTTACCGACAAACCAATTTTGCGCGTACCAAATTGTATATATTTTATCATTGTGTAATTTTAAGAATCATATATAATCTTTATAAATAAGTATTGTACATAAATTTATATATATATATTTAATTAATTCAGCTGTATATAGAATAACAAAATCTTCTGTAAAATAACCTCAGCCAACCAAGAACTCAATAAACTGAAAACGACCGGCTTTTCCTTCAAGACGCCAACCCCCCAAACGACAGGGAGAGAAGAGGACACGAGAGGCCCCTAAAAGAGATACCCAACAAAGCGATAGCTTGCCTCTCGTATCCTTCATTCTTCCCGGCAACTACAAGTAGCACCAAGAAGGAACCAGCTACAACTTAACTATAACAATTAAATATAAACGCAAGTATATAAAATTCAGAACTTTTCAACAGTAAATTTATCGGCAATATCCAAAAGTAGAAACAATATCAGAGAGCCCAGGGAATGCGTCTGCTCAACAAGGAGTCTGGCTGAGAATGAGGAGTCTGGCTTCACTTGTAAGTGAAGTATACATTTTATGTTTGACTATTGTTTGCAAGGAATCTGGATTACAGTATGTTCAGTGTCAATAGTGTACAATATAAAACATACAGTTTAGAAAACAGTTTGTTATTAAATTCATTTTGCCCTCAGTTTTACAATGGAAAACTATTATATGCCTAAAATTTGAGACTTGTTGAGAAAAGTTGAGTTGAGACCATAAACAAATTTAATTTATTTATAAGAAACCAGAGGCGTGCTGACTCATTTAGATGCCCCTGTGTTTTGTATGAGGTGGAGGTCCCCTTTTCTCATATGATAGCTATTTTACGCGTATGTAGATTACATGATGGATATTTATACGATATTGACAATAATATGTATTTGAAGCAATCCAAAAACATATTTACAAGGCCAAAATTAAATTTTTTTATTTATACTTTCTTCACATGAACACAACTCAAGTGACAATCAATAAGAAAATTAAAAAAATAAATAAATTTATGCTAAAAGAAGACGGTTTAGCTCACTTGAAGTGACAGCAATACAATCTATCAGCTTTTCATAGTCTAAGTTATTTGTACTCTGATGTTCAACATTTAGAGTCAACAGTTGACTTAGATATAGGCACGCTCACAACAAACGCTTGTGATGTATGTATCGATACATACAAACCAGATGGACATAGGCTGACGAACAAAGATTATACTTTCCAAGTACAATGAAAGCGCAACTGAAACATTCTTCACACAGTTTGTCCTTCACGCAAGACTTTGCTTCTCGACTGCGGGTTGCGACCTCTTCTTCAAGTAGGTCTTTATCAAATTCCTCATCCGATTCAATGTGAATTGGAGCAGGTTGAAGTTGGAGTACATGATCAGTGCGAAACTTCTTCAAAAGATTCAAATGATTGCTTGGTTATATTTTATGCCTTTCCATGCCCTTAATGCAGCCCTGGGTTGCAAATGCGCTGAAATTCGGAATGCTTTAACATTTTGTGAGGATCCTAGGATGAGAGAAGCCCCTGTGATGGCACAAACTCACAGACCGGCCAGCACGCCACTTTACTGTAAGAAACAGAAAAATAATAAAAGCTTATAGAAAAAATTATCCTTATGTCTTGCCCTGTATAATATGCAAAAAAATACATATAATTTATCAGACATTGACACCCACACATACAAGGTGATCCCACATAATTACAGGTTTATCATTATCTTCATTAGTTATATATATGATGATTCTACAGACTACTTCCAAGAAAGAAAAAGTTAATTGATTAACTTAATTGATTAACTTTCAAAATTAATTTAACTAGTTAATTTTTAAAATTTGCATTTACTTAACTTAACTAGTTAATTTTGGAAGTTAATCGATCCAATCCTAATATATATATATATATATATATAAAATGAAGAATTGTTAATGCATTTTGCACAATGAAAACTTTAACACGAGCTACAGCGCATGCCCGAGTTATGTAGGTTAATTCAGCGTTGGACGGAGCTTTAGAAAAACCATTTGCAGCAGGTTTATTTTATTTCAATATGCTAACTGCCTGTGTATCAGCATCCTTCCCAGTGGCGGCTCGTGACTTTCAGTTACGGGGGTGCTGCCTCAGAAATTGTGAACAATTGTGTCGACTATATATATATATATATATATGAGAGAGAAAGTCGAATAGATAAATAGATAACTACTCACTACTCAGTCATAAAAATAAGTAAAATAGTATCATAAAATCAACTATAGGGTACTTACGCTTAACGGGTAATTTCGAATTTGCCAAAAATTTTATTTATAAACAAATTCCATTCTTCTGTTTTTATTCTGAGCGAAAAGGTCTATTACTTTTTCAGTGAAATTCTGTGTACTGTTGATCAAATTTTTCTCTATTGAAATCATTGCAAGAGCATTTAGTCTTTCCTGATTCATAGTGCTCCTTAAGAACGTCTTTACTCTTTTTAATGTTGAATGGCAGCGTTCGGCCTCGGATGTAGTCATGGGGATGGTCAAAATAATTTTTATGAGCTCATGCTTTTCAGTTTTTTCTTTCATTTTGTTTATATTTGTAAAACCACTTTTTGTCCACGTCAAGTCACCACCGAGTAGTAGACACGGGAAACAAAATAATGCATTTTTAACTTTACAACCACAAAGCCAACTTTTTCTTTGGTACCATTCTGAATTAAAACTACGAATATATTTCTTATTGTTACTTATTCCGGGCTGAGATATTTGAATTTCTGGTGTAGGGCGTCCTTCAGTTTTAATAGCTATTTTTTCTTGAAGAGATAACTGTGAAAAATTACGAGACTGAATTTTACTCACTGTCATCCGACTCACTTCTGGGGCTAGCGCAGCCATGATAATAGAATAGGCGCCTAGTTAAAATTTCAAAACGCAAAGTCACTTGCGAAAAAAATATTCTAAGAAATGAAAGCTATATATTGTAAATAATCCAATTATTATATAATTAACTTCAATCTCACGACAAAAAATAAATGATAACGAATCATTGATAAATGCAATTCGGAAATTAAATTTCGAATTAGCAAACGATACAGCAACACAACTACCACGTCAAACAAACAAATCGGCACTGCTCTGTCCACAGTGCTTTGGATCCTCTTAAACCCGCGATTCTGACTCGCTCTTCGTACGTCCGCCACCGAGGTTTCAAGCGTTTCGAACAAAATCTGGAACTGTTAAGTACGCAGTTCCACGGGAAGGCTGAAGCTACTTTCGTGATTCATTCGTTCGGCATTGAAATAATTTAAGGAAAAAGATCATAAGATCATGGGGGTGCTGCAGTTCCACAGTGCCTACCTGCGAGTCGCTCCTGAATTCCTTCCTTTCATGAATACTATCAAGAATGCCAGAGTTTAAAGAATCTATAAAGAATAAAATAATAAAAAATTATCAAAGTGCTCTTCATTAAAAATACTGACAATATCTTGATAATTTTCAAATATCCTGTTCTCATATTTTTTATTTATTATGTATTTATTATGTACCTAGTTCCTAGTTCAGACTTACCTAGTTCATTTTTGTGGGAGAATAAGAAACTTTTCTTGTAGGACTTCCACCTCAACTCATGGTAATATGGTAAAAAGTTTACAGTGGGCACACTAGGGGCCCTTCGGCCCATCTGGGTGTCTCCACTGTTAATATAAATAAACCATAAATACAGTTACATGCAAAATTAAGATCCAATTGATCTCTGCTAATTGCAGATTGTCACACATCTACTAGCTGTACATTAAAACTTTGGATCTTGTGGATCATTCATGAATACCACTACTGTACTAATTGTAGACATCACATGGTTATCTATACAGTCATACAGCTATATAGCTATATATCTACATAGCTACAACCTGAATAATATAATACAAGCTCTACAATTAAGATAAAAGGAGTAGGTGGAACTGTAAAGACTGTATAGAGTATTTGAATGTACACCCATTCAGGGTCTCCCATTTAAAGGTGTCTATGAGGCAAGTGAACATAATGAATCTTTCATACGTCACAATGCTATAGGGAGCACCGCACAGTAGAGAAATCTCTTTAAATGGGGGGTATAAAGACAGAGAGTATCCCCTAACCCAAGATGCTGCCTCCCTACATCCCGTCACTCTGTGTGGGTAATGAGATTTGCCCAAATAAAAAATAAACTACACACACACACACACACACACACACACACATATATATATATATATATATATATATATATTGGGAAGGGTTCACAAACCTCTTCTCCACACCATTACCAGTTCCAGCAAAACGTCATTACCAAATACCTCTTTCAGTCATTAATTTAGCTAGTTTATTCTTAAAAGTCTCCAAAGTATGGGAACTCACTCCTTAACTCGAGTGTGAACTCTGAATTACAAGTTATCAACATTATATTAAAGCCCAGGCCATTATTTAATATAAGTCATTAAACTCATTTATACTTTTCTACATTGTGTACAACATACTGTACATCTACTCAAACTTGGTCATCGGGAGCTTCCATTTCATCTAATCTTGACTTGAACATGCTAATGGAGGGGGCTGTAACCACTTTATCAGGAAGGGAATTCCATGCGTTGATGACTCTTACACCAAATGAATTGGCTCTGACTAGTGTCCTCCAATGTCCTCGCTTTTTCAATTTGTAGGTATTTGTCCCAGTGTTAGTTCTACTTAACTCAAAGAAAAAACTGCTGTCAGTGTCCTCTTTCCCATGCAAGATTTAGTATGTTTCAATTAAATCACCTTTTTGTCTCCTCTTTTCTATGTTGTTAGCTCCAGCCTTCTACATATCTCATCATAAGCAAGATATGTATAAAAACTTATGCAAACATGAAAATAAAAACCCACTCTAATTAGAGTGGGTTTTTATTTTCATGTTTGCATAAGTTTTTATACATATCTTGCTTATGATGAGATATGTAGAAGGCTGGAGCTAACAACATAGAAAAGAGGAGACAAAAAGGTGATTCAATTGAAACATACTAAATCTTGCATGGGAAAGAGGACACTGACAGCAGTTTTTTCTTTGAGTTAAGTAGAACTAACACTGGGACAAATACCTACATATTGAAAAAGCGAGGACATTGGAGGACACTAGTCAGAGCCAATTCATTTGGTGTAAGAGTCATCAACGCATGGAATTCCCTTCCTGATAAAGTGGGAATTCTTAACTGTTTTTCCCTCTTGTTTTGGTTCATTCGTGTTTCTGTATCATACAGAAACACGAATGAACCAAAATAAGAGGGAAAAACAGTCCAGGGACCGACCGTTAAGAAATTCGCACCTAGGTTAGATCCCATTCTCCCGACACCGGAAGGGCATTTTCATTAAGTACATTCGCGCAAATTTAAAACTATCTTCCTCTTCTAAACATACAGATTCTATTATATTTTTTTTTTTACATAATTATTACATTTATGTAACGTAGAACTAGGCATGCCCACATCTGTATTTTTAGAACTGATAAAACTCTGTGTCACCAATAATGCCTTCTCCTTCGGTGAAGAATTTTATTTGCAACGTTTTGGTATGGGAATGGGGTCTCCTTTATCCCCAATACTGAGTACATTATACATGGAATACTATGAGTCGGAATTGTTGCAAACAATATGTCCCAGGAATCTAATTTGGTTTCGTTATGTAGATGATATTTTCTCATTTTGGCATGACCACTGGAACAACTTTGACACTTTCTTTCAGTCATTAAATAATCTTGTTCCCTCTATTAAATTTAAATATGAATGGGAGAAGACAAACAATTACCTTTTCTAGATGTTTTGGTCATTAACGAAAGCGGAAAGCCCAATTTCACGGTCTATAGGAAACCTACTCATTGTAATTCGTACATTCATTATTTTTCATATCATGATGAAGGGGTTAAAAGCTCAATTATTTCTTCCATGTTTCTAAGAGCACTCAGGATTTGTAGCCCACATTTGCTGGACCCGGAAAATTCAAAGATTTGGAACATTTTTAAGGATTTAAAATATCCCGAGTGGTTTATCAGAAAGGCGTATTTTAAAGCCAGAAAATCTTTTTATGCCCCTCGGGAACCTTCAGTTAACCAAAAACAATATGTGAGTTTACCTTACATTGCCGGCTTAGAAAGAGTAAAACCGTTGACGAAAGATTTTAAGTTTGCTTTGGCGTTCAAATATTCGTCTACCGTGAAAAGTAAATTGGTTAGGAATAACGTGGCAAAAGAGGAACAAGCCTGTGTCTACAGCATTCCCTGTAAAAGTTGTGATTTAGTATACGTGGGAGAAACTGGAAGAAATATTGAAACCTGTATTAAAGAACACAAATATGCCTTCAGAAGTTGTAATACTAATAATGCCATTTTTTATCACGCCAGCCAAAATAATCATGCTATAGATTGGGAATCAAGTAAGGTACTTTATAAATGTAATAATTATGTCAAAAGAAAAATAATAGAATCTGTGTGAATAGAAAAAGTAGATAATTTTAATTTGTGCGAAGGTACTTATAAGTTAGACCCTTTAATGAGATTCTTGGTCAAAAAATCCCTTACGGAGTCGTGGGAACGTGTTCGAACCTAAGTGTGAATTTCTTAAATGTCTCTGGATTGGAATGTTTCATTACTCGCCTTTAGTAAATGTAATAATGGAAGTAATAAATGTGGAAATAAATATAAATGCAACAGATGTAATAATAAAGGTAATATTATAAATTTAATAATTAGGGTAAAGGTAATAATAATAAATGTTAAAAAATGTAAATGTAATAAATGCAGTAATTATGTCAAAATATTAGAATCTGTATGTATAGAACAAGAAGATAGTTTTAATTTGTGGGAATGTACTTATAAGCGGACCCTGTAATAAAATGCCCTTCCAGTGTCGGGAGAACGGTATCTAACCTAGGTGCGAATTTCTCATTGGTTTCTGGATTGTTTCCTAATCGGCTTTTTTTCATTCGTTTTTCGGTTTATAAGTTCTGTATAATAAACAATAATGTAATAACCAATGTAATAATAAATTTATAATTTCTGTAATAAATAATTATGCAATATTAAATGTAATAAATTTAATAATAAATGTAATAATTATGTAAAAAAAAAAATATAATATAATCTGTATGTTTAGAAGAGGAAGATAGTTTTAAATTTGCGCGAATGTACTTAATGAAAATGCCCTTCCGGTGTCGGGAGAATGGGATCTAACCTAGGTGCGAATTTCTTAACGGTCGGTCCCTGGACTGTTTTTCCCTCTTGTTTTGGTTCATTCGTGTTTCTGTATCCACACGAGGAGGATGCCAGTGGGCGTCGAAACTGTCGTGGAAATAAACTCTGTCTATTAGAGTGGGTTTTTATTTTCATATTTTGACCTTCACGTAGAAAAAGTGAAGTTTTTTGCATTTATTATGCAAACATCTTTCGTTTTTTATCAATATTTGTAGCTAAATTAGACTATGTAATTCTCACTTCATACACTAGGAGGCGAATGGCTCAACAGAGTGGCTGAACAGTTTCGCATCTTTGCAGCACGAGACCTGGTCTTTGTTGTGACTAAAGTCACTTGGTCAGTTATAGCATGTGTGTTCATAACTGTTGTGGTTGATAGTACATTAAATTAACAAATAATAATAATAATCATGACATGTAATTCCGAAAATGCATATGGTATTTCAGAATACATTAGTGATCACAAAGGCTTCTTCGGTATTATAAAACAAAGGTGAGTCAAAAGTATTTCAAAAAATGAGCTGCTACTAGTCGAACTGGAGTAGACCTAGTATTGTATTTTTAAAGAACACCGCTTTTATCAAGTTAGCGGTAACTTGAACCAAATTGGGAAGTTTGGCAGGAATTTACTAGATCTGGTGCGTCACCTTTGAAGTTAAAACATTAGTCTCAGATCTGGAGACTCGCTTTTTAGATTATTAGACTGGAATTTGTGTAATTTTCTGGGTTTCTGTAGGCTTTAGAGTTCATTGATAATTTACGACCAGATTTCAAAATCTGCTCAAATTTTCTGACCCATCAAGCAAGGATTTTTTTCATAACATCTTTTGTTAGGCTTAAGACACTATGTCAGAGCATGGAAATTACATATATTGAACTGTGGAATAAATTTTATAAAAAAGAGTTCTGTAACAGAGATGGAATTCACCTTAATAGTAAAGGGAATGATTTACTATCAAAGATTGTATCATATAATTGACTAAAAACCAAAGGAATAGGCCAAATTAGTACAAATACCAATATTCTTGATAATAATAAACTAATAAAAAATATAATTAAAACAAAAGAAAAAGGTTAACAAAGAAAGTAAAAGAGATGCAAATAATATACCATCACAACAAGAACCAGACTAGATTACAAGCAAAATATTCCAAGGGTTCTTTGTCATTTTTCTATGTAAATGCAAGAAGCATCCAAGATAATATAAGTGAATTCAAGGCATACATAGGTATTGAAAATCCTGATATTATGATTGTTACTGAAACTTGGACAAAATTTAGTACGATACCAAATAGTCCATTTAGTGAAAGAGATAATACCATTACTTATGAAATTGATGGCTGTGAACTTTTTATTATGAACGTAAATATTTAGAGGGTGGCGGAGTATTTATTTATACCAAGACAAATCTGAATCCAGTTGGTTACCTCCATTAAAGAGGAAATAGTTGAATCTGTATGGATAGATATTGGGTATAAAAATGCTAGGAAAATCAGGATAGGGGGTATCTATAGACCACCTGAGGGATGTTCAGTTGGAGGAATCCCCAAAAGTAGAGAAGAAAATAAGTATGTAGAAAATAAACTTATTGATGAAATAAATAAAGCAATGACAAGCAATATTATTATTGTTGGAGATTTCAATTATAGGCATATAGACTGGGAAATATTACAAACAACAGAAAGTAATGAGATTCTTACTGTATAATTGAGAATGGTTTAACCTAGTTAGTAAAGGAGCCAACCAGGGCTGATGCCATTCTAGATTTAATTCTAATAAATAATCTAGATACCTTCTAGGATATCTCAGGTTCAGAAACACTAGGTTCAGGTGATCATTGTATCCTTCGGTTTAATATTGTTTGTAATTCAAGACCTAGTGAAAATAAAGTAGAAGTCCCAGATTTTAAAAGAGGAAATATAAATGGACTAGTAAATGATCTGTGTCTAATAAATTGGACAGATATTCTACAGCCTGAACAGACAGTAACTAGTATGTGGGAAAAATTTAAAAGTATAATAATGAACATACAAAGGAAGTATATCCCACAGTGTAAAATCAGAACTGGAAAAAATAAAAACAACCTTGGATAAACTGCAATATAAAAAGAGCAATCAGAGAAAAAACAAAAGCATTTCATAAATTCAAAAGAACTAAAAATGGCACAGACTCCGAAATATATAAAAGTAAAAGAAGCATTTGCAAGAAAGCAATCAGAGATAGCAAGTGAGACCTGGAAAAAAACCTAGTCAAGAATTCAAAAAACAATCCTAAGAAGTTTTTCAGTCACTTCAATTTGAAAAGTAGAGTGAAAAAGAAAATTGGCCCCCTCCATATAGATGATAAAACTATAGATGATGATCTTGAAATAACTGAAGAACTAAACAAATACTTCTCATCAGTATTCACAAATGAAAATTTAAATAATATTCCTGATCTTATACTACCAGGACAAGATAGAGAAATAAATGAATTAAGGGTAACAAAACTAGATATCCTAAAAGCAATAGATAAATTAAAAAATGGAAAAATTCTCCAGGCCAGATGAAATGCATCCAATAGTCATAAAAGCTGCCAAAAAGAATATAGCACAGGCTATGGCGTTTCAAGTTTGAGGCTCTAGTTGGAGCATTAGCATGTTTTCCCAGTGTAAGCACTAATTTTTGCATTACACTCTTTACCATCCTTTTCTACTTGACAAATAAAATACTTTCATCCTCATTTAGCTTAAAATATTGAAAGACTGCTGATTTTCTACTAGGCCCATGACTCATTACTAATAGGGGCTAATTAAATTAATAATTAATATATTGCTAATTTTTATATGGTACCTAGTATCCTAAAATAGAAATATGAAATTCATTTGCTAAGATTTACCAGAACAATAAATCAAATGTGGAAATGTGAATCTAGAATTAGTTCAGGAAGATATTTATTTAGGGCAGAGTAGTATTCTGGTAAATTGTTGGCATATAGAAATTGAATCAAAGAGTCGGGAGTCGGTCATTTTTACCGACTCCCGACTCTTCAAAAAAGCCCAGACTCCCAACCTCTGGAACTTGTCATGATATTTTTGTTAGTTTTAACGAAAATATTCTGTGTCAAAATTGAAGTCTGGCAACTGACAAAAGTCTGGGTCTGAGATAACAGGAAGTACCAAATTTATGTTTTAATTGAAAACACCAATGTGTACTAAAACAAATATTACCCTAAGCATTTTTTAATAAAACTTTTTTTTTTTTAATATTTAAAATATGCACTGCTACTTCACTAGAGATGTACATTACATTAAATTACATTTCATTTGGAAAACATGAAGCCACTCAGGCCGACTGAGGTAATCCAAGTCATGAGCTACATTTTAATAATAATGAAATCTTGCGAAATGTCAAACTCATTAAGCTAATTAATAAACAACTATTTACTACCACCAAGTAGCCTACATAGCTGAAGTTAAGATATACACTACATATATACAATCCACAAACTCTTTCACTCGTGAAACTGTCTACATTTTTCTTAAAACTAACTAATGGGCAAGTCATTCCAAGTCATTCCAAGTCATTCCAAGTCATTCCAAGTCATTCCAAGTCATTCCAAGTCATTCCAAGTCATTCCAAGTCATTCCAAGTCATTCTAAAAATCTATTACTCTGACTGAAAAAGTATTTTCATAGATCAAGTCTACAAGTTTGTTTTATGATTTTCTTATTATGCCCATGAGTTATCCCATCATTCTCTAGTGCAGGGGTTCTTAACCCCTGGGTCATGACCCAAACTTGGGTCATTAAATTGCCATTTATCATTTATGTTATCTCCTAATCATTTTACCATTATTATTTTATTCAATCTATTACAAGTGAACTGTTTGAAGGCATTGGTCACTGAGCTAGCCCCAAGACCAGAATTTGGATCGCAGCCTAAAAAGGTTAAGAACCCCTGCTCTAGTGAGAAAAGTTATGTAGCATTGACTGGGGCTATTCAGTCCAGGGCTAATTGGTCTGCCTCAATTAATTAATTAATTATTAATTAACAAATTATAAATTTTTAAATTTGCTGGTGGATTATGATAGAGGAAGCTCTTTTACATATTTAGACTGAGTTTCATGTTATTTAATGGATTTTAGTGAGTTTGAGGAACATTTGAATAGAAGTAGTAAAAATGGTGCAAAACAACCCTTTGGCGAAACTTGGTGTCTCAAAAACCAATGTTTGGCAAGACCTTGCCTGGTGCCCACAGTTTTGCTTCAATTTCAAAAAATGGCTTTGGGAAAGTATTGTCAATTAGTTGTTGTTGAAGGGCAAATGTGCAATTTTATAAATATGTAGTGATTTGTAGGTTATTATTAATCAAACTTCCAGTCCAATTACCTGGTGAAATTTTGTTACCAGGGCTATTCTGTCCACTGCATTTTTTTTTTTGTAAACATGTAATTTAATACCATTTTTATGCATGTAATAACATGCAATAATCTGTTTTGTTTGTATGTTCCAGTGTTTATTCTGTTATTGGATGCTCTAGCTACAGGTGAATTTTCAGGAAAAATGTTTTGAACATATAAGATAATAGTAGTACAGATGATTGTGAGAGAAGTTAGCTGATGCTCTATTGCTATTAGAGTGCATAGAAAGAGTGCCAGAGATACTGCTAAGCAAATGAACATTAGTAAGACCACACTTTTGAGACATTTGAAAAATATAGATGAATAAGGAGCAGATAATACTAAAAGGCCAGGAGCCTACCAGTGTGTATTGAAACTGAACTAGCTGAGTGTCTTGAATCATGGCAAAGTGGCTTTTGGTTGACCTACTGAAGTGTGCGATTATGTGCAAGAGTATGTTAAAGCCTGTAAGAAAGAGAAACACTTCAACAGCCAAACATCTGCATAAATATTGTAAGTTTAAGGATGACAGGTTGAGAGGAACTGGGTTTATTCTTTCTTGGAAAGGTACAGCCAATCTCAAAGAATGCCAGCACTCGGATACCATAACAGTAAAGTTCATGATTCAAACCCAAAATACTCAGAGTTCCTTGGCCCAAAGAGAAGACATAGATCCAGGGACGTATCCAAGGGGGGGCGGGGGTGATGGAAGCAGTCCCCTCAGGAAGTCCAGGAAAAAAATCTGCAGTAATTACAACCAGGTCATGCCAAACTATGACATTTAACAATTTGGTATCTATATACAGTGGACCCCCGATTTGAGTACGTAATCCGTTCCAGCATGGCGTACTCAATTCGAAAAAAATACTCAAATTGAAACTTATAAACCTATGGGAATTAATTAATTCGTTCCAAAACCCAAAAATTTCACCCCACCCCTACTTTTCTATAGAAATTGGCCTACAAAATTTAGTAATTGTATTAAAAATAGACAGAATAGAATACAAAATACATACCGTACAATATAGACAAAATAGAATAATCCTGTAGGAGTCTTGCTTGATGTGCTGGAAGTTCCAGATGAGGAATGGAGGGGAGGAATTATTGCTTGGAGGGAGAGTCTCCTTCCATGATGATGTCTGGTAACTCATCAGGGCTAGGCGTTCTTAGGCCCACAGCCATTGACATGGAAGAGGTAGAGGGTTGGGGACTTGAGGGCTTGAAATAGACAAACTGAAACGCGTTCGGCATCGCTGGCTGGCGTACTCAAATCGAGTTTTCTACTCAAGTGAGTCAATAGGAGCCTATGGACGAGCGTACTCAAATCGATGTGTACTCAAATCGGGGTCCACTGTATAATTGAAGGAGTATATATATATATATATATATATATATATATATATATATATATATATATAACAGCTTCCTGTTGATCAGCGAAGTTAAGTGACATTGGGTCTGGGTAGTAGTTGGATGGGAGACCATCCTCTGCATCCAGATTATGTAGTGACTCATGGTTCGGATCCCACATAAAGCTGTAGGTCCCCTCCATCATATGACCTTAGATGTTGCGAAGGAGGTTAAACAACCCCAATCATTATTTATCATCACATCTTGCGGGGTGAGACAAGGCTCCTTGCTCTCCCCTATGCTGTTTAATGTGTATATTGATGGATTAATTGCTTCACTTAATGAGGTAACAGTAGGATGTTGTATAGATAACACAAGGATAAATAACTTAGTTTATGCCAATGATATGGTGTTAATTAGTCCCTCTGTTAAAGGTCTGGATCAGCTACTAAAAGTATGCGAAGTGTATTCGCAGAAACATATTCTTTTTAATGTTACAAAAACTAAGGTTATACAGTTTCATCCTAAAAGCTGTAATCAGCCAGCTGATATAATGTTTAAAATGAATGGTGAAGTAATTGAGGAAGTACAAGAGTTTAAGTATTTGGATCAAACTATTACCAGCTCCTTGAGTGATGATTCGGATATAAGAAAACAATCTTGAAGCCTGTGTGCTAAAGCGAATATGACCATAAGGAACTTTTGATTCTGTACAAGTGAAGCTAAAGAGACACTCTTTCATACTTTCTGCAGTAATATATATAGACAGCAACTCTGGGTGAATTATGAAAAAGGTTCTGGCAGAACCCTAAATTTGCTGCACAACAGTTCTTTTAGACTCTTACATAAATTACCCCTGAGATGTGCTCAGCTTTGCAAATGTTTGCTACCCACAATGTCCTGAGCTTCCCGGAGGTAACAAGATGTGCTCAACACAGTCTAATGCAAAGAATTAAAAAATCAACCAACCCGATCATCCAAGCTATCCATGAGTCCTGCCATTTATCCTCTAAGCTATGGACTTCTTGGTATGAAAATGTCTGTCTGTAGTTCCACTTAACTTCGACAGTGCAGTATTATTTCTAATCAATTGTATATATTTCTATCATTAGTATATGAACTATTATTGTATTAATAATTGTCATATGGACTATAGTCTGCCAATAAACATTTTCATTTTCATTTTCATATATATAAATATAAATAATGTTATTTAAGCAATATTTTGTATCATTTTTTAAAAATGCATCCAAACACATTTGGACGTGTTTAAACATGTATTGTACTGAAATATGAAGTGCAGGGAAACTGAACACGGCTCAGTGCCAGTTAGTTTTGCATGCACTGCAGCATAGTACAGTGTGATGAGTGGGGCATGTTGCATCATTGCACATTGGTCAAGCTTCATTAATTTGTTATACAATATTGCAATGGATACACAAAAATATTTCAAAACGAAATCAGTTCAGTCGGTTGAAGAACATAATGAAAGTGATACAGGAATAAAATGGATGGTGGGTGGTAATGTGATTTTGTGATATACCTACAGTACATGTAAATTGCCTATTTACTAAAATATTAAATTTTGATTTAGTAAAGTAATTGCGTATTTGATAGAGTACATATTTTTTTGTCAATTAGCCCCTAAATTATTTTTCCATGTGATTATCCTGTTTAAAATTTTATATATGTTAAACAGATATGCGTTTCTTCTGTCTTAACTGATCTAGCTGTTTCTGCATTCATTTGACTTGCCTTATATATGAGTGTTTCATTTAGATTTCTTCTAATAATTTCGTTATTCATAGATATGTTATACTGTTAAATGTTGTGGGGGTTATGAATTATGAAATCCCCCTTTTGGGGTTGTGGAGTTTTTCACAAAAACCTCACCCTAATTTTCAAGTCCTATCTGGTTCTTCTCAAGTTTTTCTCTCCCCACAGGAGTCTAGTTAGTAAGCCTGTCAATTGTAAAACCCCCTTAGCATAACATCCAGACTATTTGATCTTGGAAGCCTATTAAAAGGTTATGGAACCTTACCAGAAGGCCCGATAGACAGGCTGAGATTAATACAGGTACGTGTCCTGTTGGAAGCCAAGGGAGTTTGGAAAGCCTTTAAAGGTATGATGTTAAGTGCTCCAGCTTGTAATCCTTGGCCAGTGTACAATAGGAATAAAGACTTGTTCATAATCCTTATTCCTATTTATTGTGGTGGTGTCATTTGTATTTCACCATCATTATCATTTATTATTATTAAAAGTAGACATATATATAGGTTGTTGAAACTGTGACTGAGTATAGATAGGTTTGCCACCCTGTCATGTAACTAGCCAGAGAACTTCTTATTATAGGTCACCAGTCACATTATTCCAGAGTTAGGTTTTTGCCCATGCTTGTTTGGCACTGATTATAAGTTGATTAACTCATGTGAGATAGGTTTGCCATAATTGTCAATGTAGTTATTATTTTTTATGTTGGTTATTTATTATTTATATGCTTTGATTTCATGAATAAATTATGTTTTCCAGTGATCAATTATGAAGTCATGATTCCAGTTAATGTTTGCTGATTAATCACCTGTTATTGTGATTAATGGTGCCTGGTGCATGTAACTAATAATCTTGTGTTGTCTAGGCAACCAGTTGGGATTCAACTCGCATGGTCCAGCTTCATCAGGCTTGGATTGTGGATCCAATCCAGTGGTAGCTACACAGTCCATTGAGGTTGTGTCAACCACTGTTGGCCACTGGGATCTACCCTGGAATCAGGCTGGTGACCCTAACCCTACTAACTAGCCAGTGTATAAAGAAATTGAAACTCAGGTCATAAGGGGAGGTCAAGTTTGGAGGGTAGCTAGGCTGGGACAGGGGTTTAACATTCTGTACAAGTCTTTTCCGGTACTTGTCTCCCACTTGCTTTCTATCCTTTCTGCCAAATCTCACTAAGTGTTATTGGTTTTCCAGACGTTTTGTTAATTGTGATTCATTGCCAGTCTTTTTGTTATGTTTATACTGTCATGCTGAATAATTGTTTATTTCAGATATAATAGAGAAAAACAGAGTAGTTTACTTCTATTAGGTCTACCTTTGAATTCCAGCCCTTTCTTGGACTCTAAGTGGTTGGTTCTCCTACTCATTGGAGAGTCAAATTTAGACACCTGAACTGGGGGGAAGTCCTTTACAGTTAATGTGCGAGTCAGACCTGAATAATCTCCTGGAAATAAACCACTGACAAGAGAGGCATTCCTAGATACCAGAGGAGATTACATCTTTGCCCAGTCTCTTGACTATCCCAAACCCAGAAATATGAAAAGGTGCTTGGTGGTTTGACAATACAGATACTTGGGGACTACAGCTTATGCAGCCACCGCAACATACTTTTTGGCATCCCCAGCGGGATCAGTTGAGAGATTGGTTGGAGATAGTCAAGTTTAAAAGGGGAACAGGGGAGAATGCCTTGCTAACATCCTAGAGAAACTAGATGGGTGCCGCTTTCCTCGACCATTGCCATTTGATATATCAGATGGGAGAACATTTGCAGAATTTAGGAAGGAGTTTGAGGATTATGCTGAGAATACAGTAGCAGGAGGACACAACTACTGGAAAGTGGCATTGCGAGAGAGTCTTATGGGACAGATGAGAGGGGCTTTGATTTAATTGACTGACCAGGGATGCCATATGAAGTTGTCAGGAAAAGACCAGATTTACTACAGAGAACTCCATTCTACCATGATGAGAGACAAGCAAGAGGCATTTACTAATGTTCAGTTATGACCCAGTGAGACTTTATACCAGTATGCAACCAGGTTAGAAACTGTGTGGATGACTGCAATGCCAGGAGTAGAAGTGGATAATTGCCAAGAACTGATTTAAAAATTTCTTAACACTGTTCCTGATGCAATGAGTTTATTCAGTTTAATTAATATAGGCATTCACTACACTTAAATACCTGAAGGAATAGGCCTATCCTTTTTGAGTTATTAGTTTTATATTATGAGGTTTTCAATCAGAACTCATAGAAGATTAATTACGTCTCCCTTGCCTAAAGCATCGCTTGGAACTCAACACTTCTTGAGATGAGCTTGTATAAATTTCTTTTGTCTTCAATTTTTGCTGACTTTACAAAGTCCCCAGACATCTGATTCTTGTGTTTTTATTATTTCTTCTCTTGAAGTAATTTTCATGCGTCACCGATGGCAAATTTTTATATGAAATATGTTTTTCTTATGTGGACCCAATGCCTACATATTGGGTTCTACTGTATGGCAATTATTTCCATTCCCAATAGGCTATGTAACCAATCCTGAGGCAATTTGTAGTTATTTAATTCAATATATTAATAATTTGTATTTAATTAAGAAATAAAGGTACCATATACGATACCGTATTGTAGGCATGTATAGTTTTTTCATAATAAGGGTGTTGGCACCAGTCAGAGAGGCAAAGGCTTATGTTTTTTGGGATGCTTAATATGTCTAGAATGCATTGTGCTAATTTCCAATCTTAATTTTGTACCTTATTTGGCATTATTACCTCATTTCTACACCCTGCTGGCATTTTGGGTAGAATTCCAAATTGTATGCAACCATCACCAACCATGTGTTATACATCATATATTTTCAAAGAAAAACATGCTAAAAGGTGATATAAATGGTAAATCCTGTATTTGATGTAGGGTTGACCAACTCATGTTGAAAATTTGATATTGATTGAAGAATTTTTTAGTATTAAAAAATCCTGCCAATGTATGTCAGTGTTTATTTACAGAATAGCTAGTCTTTATGCTAGGGTGATTTGTGGTGCCATCTTAATTATTTTGTTCTAGAAAGTGGCGCTCTATTGGATGGTGACATGGAAGCAAGTTTAGCTATGTAATACACTTTTCATTCAGGAATTCACATTCCTTTCCTTCCTATTTTTACATACAAAACATGTAAAATATGAAAACAACCTTGAAAACAATTAAATTCTCCTTCATTGGTTGCAGATAAGCTGTTCTTGGACCATGTAGAAATAAATTTTGCTTTATCTTTGTGTGCTCAATTTGTAATGGTAGCAATGAAAAATGTGTGTATATAAATAGAAAAATGAGACATACAAAGGATTTAAGCACTTTTAAACTTGGAAATAACCCAGGAGAGTTTAGATTTTAGATATTTGGGTAATTCCAGGACAAATAGACAAATGAAAGTGCCAAATGTACACTCCACCATCTCCAAAATTCATGAAACTTGGTGTGAGGGTTGGTTTTAGTCCAAATTACAAAAATCTGAATTTTTTTGAAAATTGGTCAAGTTGGTCAAATTTTATGGCTTGACCAAATTTTGGTCAAATGAAAAAACCAACAATTTTCAAGCGTAAATATCTCAGCTGCTAATTGTGGTAGCGTAATAAGTCTTAAATGATAAAATATGTAAAATTAAGTGTAGTTTCTAAATATGTATCATTTTTTTAGGGTAACAAAAATAAAATTATGATTTTTTGGAAAAAATGTCAATTTTTTTTTTTTTGTGATTTGGCAGTGAAGATATCATTTTTCGAAAAAAAGACCAAGAATAAAAAATGTTTATTTGATGTATGTACACCATAATAAGTAATAAAAAGTCAGCTTATAGTTTATTATAAGGCTCAAAACTGAGTTTGAAATTAAGTAATAAATTTTTTTTCAGACGACGAAGATTTATTACAGACTTGTTGGTCCAAAAAAAGACAATTTTCAAATCATATAAAAAATACATGTAGATAAACCAAAGGAGAAAAAATCTTTTAAAATATATGTACAATGTACATACATAACCTCTCTTATATTTAGGGACAGAATATATTGACAATAATAATGTTTAATTTATAAAGTGCTTATCAGAGTATAAAATACTCTTCCTAATACTACATGTACACGAGTCTTTGAGAATGAATTAAGAGACAGTATTCTCATCCAGTGAATCCAAATTTTAGACACTAATAATATAATAATAAGAAAAAAGAATTTGAAAAGATTTTTATAACTATTAAGTAGATACACAAATCTTAGATAAAATTTTTAGAAATATTATACAGGGTGTCCCAAAAGTCCCTATCTATTTTGTTGAAATAGGCTGAATTTCAAATAAATGTCACACTGACCTGAATACAGATGTATTTCTATACAAATTACAAGTATTACACCATTAAAATCTTTAATTAGTAGTTCCCACATGTGCTCCATCTGTATCTCTGCAAATCTCAAAGCGGTCAGCTGCATTGCGGAACACATTTCTGAGCATTTCAGGGGTTATTTTCTCAACTGCTTGCCTAATGCGATCTCGCAGGTCTGGTAAATCTCGAATATTTCTGCGATAGACCTCTGATTTAATGAAACCCCAAGCAAAGAAATCCAATGGGGTCAAATCCGGAGATCGCGCTGCCCAGGGCCTATTTCCCCCATGTCCAATCCAATGATTTGGAAAACGCTCATTTAGGTATGTCTGAACAATTCTGGCATAATGACATGGTGCCCCATCCTGCTGAAAGACTACATTGTTGAGAATGCCATCTTCAAGAAGTTGAGGTTCTAGAAAATTTTGAAGCATATCAAAGTAAACAGGCCCTGTCACTGTAGCCTCTGCAAAGAAAAAGGGCCCGTAAATCTTAGACTTTGTCATTCCAAGCCACACGTTGATTTTAGGTGTTTCTTTCCCATTGAACTCAGTTGGCTTTTCATTAGCCCAGATGCGACAATTATGTCGATTGATTTTACCACAGGTGTGAAAAGTCGCCTCATCGTTAAATAAAATGTGGTCCATTAAATTGTTATTTTGGATTTGTTCGACCAGTTCCGCACACATTGCTGCTCTTTTTGGAAAATCTTCCTCATGTAAGCTGTGTAATAGCTGAATGTGATAACACTTCTTCAGCTCGAACGCAAGATTCTGTGAACAGTTGTTTTGGGTATGGTCAATCTGTGGGATGCTTGGCGAACTGACATTCTTTGATCATCTTCGAACATTATGCGAACAGATTCAATGTTTTGTTGTACTGTTCTTGGGTGTCCACTTCTTCCTTCATCATGCACAGATCCACTCCTTTTGAATTTGTTCACCAATTCACGAATTGCTTTATCTGTCGGTCCAGGCTCATGAAACCTTCTTGAGAATCAGTCTCTAATTTCACATTTCATTCCTCTGATGCGACATGTTACTATCATAACGCGTTCATGCACATCCATCACCAATGATATGGATCTGAAAAAATTAATTAAAAATGTAAAAATAATTAAAATAGAAATCTAATGCATGTACAGTATTTGTCTAGAAAGGTGTATGCAATCATGTCATTAAAACATTCATTTGAAATTCAGCCTATTTCAACAAAATAGATAGGGGCTTTTGGGACACCCTGTATAGACAATCTTAAATAGTATACATTCGATAGAATTTATTTTATCTTCTTTGAAAAGTTATTTAATTCTTGAAGTGGAAAAATGTATTGTATTCTTGTTCCTCCTCGTAAACTTGCTTCAATACTCCCAAATATATTTTCTGTTGGAATGTGACAAACATCATCTTGCGCAGGAAAAATGTATGAGGGACATACACCCGAAGGATGGAGAAATTTTATCAGAAAATAATCATATTCACAGTCAAAGGACTGGACTAATCCGAGCCATAGTTTATTTTCATACCTACAACCCACAAAAGAGCCTGTTTCAATTTCGCGTTGAGAGACAGTATTATGTTCTTGATCCAAAGCAGAAACTCTAATGAGCTCTCTTATTTCGACTGACTGTGCACTCTGAGAGTGGATAAACCTTCAACAAATTCTTGGAAATTGGGACGAAGCGATGTAATTGTTGAGTACCTTTGATAGAAGTAATAGGTTCACTCAGACGTTTTTGCAACGAAAGCTCTACATCTACAACTTCTGCCTCAGAGACGTAAAAAAAGTCAATAGCAGTTAGGAATTCTTGAGAGCAGAAATTGTAGAAGTCCTCAGCTGTTAAGATTTGATGGTCGAGAGGCCGTCGTAAGCTTTCTCTGGCGACTGCTCTTTCTACCGTTCTGCCAATACCGTTGCAGGCATTCTTCCCGTGGGATGTCGTGAAAAAATTCCACTCAGCATGAATTTTGAAGTCTTCGAAATGATGGCATAAATTTAGAAAATTTTTCATTCTTATACTGAGCCGCGCATCCATCTGTGAAATAATGAATTTTAGTTAGGTTTGAATTTTGTTGTTGGATGCACAGGATTAATTTTTTGAGAAAACTATGAACCAGAATTGTATCATGCCTGCGATGGTTTGAAACGAAGCAGTAACTTTTGCAAATTAGTTTTCCTGCATTGTTTTTGGAATAATAAACGAATGGGTGCACTGTACATTGCGAGTTCTCCCAATGAAACCCCTGGGCACAATCTTGTACGATGAATGAGAAGTTTTCCGTGAAATCGCCCACCAAAACACCTTCATTTTCAGGCAGAGTTTCTTTTAGATTTTTGAAGTAACTCGACTGACATTTATTCGTGAAGTGGTCTCTTGTCAGTTGTGCAATTTTTTTAGTGAGCGATTCCACGTATTCCTCTGGAGTTTCAGTGATATCTTTTAACATAGTGATCAACGGACACCCATTGTTTATATTTTATCTCTTCCATCGCCATGAAGTCCAAACTTTCCAAATAATTTTTGATTCCGACCTCTCGCGGGCATCTTTTGCACCAGTGCATCATACAATCTTCATTGTCCATGCCGCAGACGGATAAAGACATTAATTTTTTATAGTCTAAATCTTTAATGCCTAATGCTGATATTTGTAGTTTCAGATTTTGGTGATGCGTACATACGCAGACACTGTGAGTTCTGCTTTGTCCCGCAAGCACGCACCATGATGGTCGAAGATGAGCAAAGGTACTAAAGCCTATTTTGGGATTTTCATAATTTTTTGCATATTCAGCATATAACTCTTTTCAAGTTACACAATACCAGTCTTTTTTGTTTTTTATTTTTTCACCCTCTTCATTTATTGCAAACTTATAATCTTTGATTCCCGGGCACATCCTACTATATTCGTCATTTTCATAAAACTCCTGAATGATTTTTTTCATTTCAGCTATGACAACCTTCCCTTTTGTCATGTTTGGAATGTTAGGAAGAATCCCAAACTGTTTTTGAAGATTGCGGCTCTTACGCACCATATACTTTGTTGCTCCAAAGAAGTCAGCAGTTTTTTCAATGGGATAAGGATACAATGATAGTATTTGTAACCTAAGATTGCGATCGTTACTTGCTTGAAATTTCTCCTTTAATTCTTCCATAACCTTTTGATACCTGAAATAAAGTGTATTTGACATTAAGTTTAATTAGTATATTTTTAATTAAACTTTTCATAAAATATATGTATATGTATTATATTGTCCGATTCTAAAAATGTAAACAGATAAAACTTAATTTAGTATATACTTCGATGACTGTATTAAATTTAATTTAAAATGTCAAATTTCAATAACTATGTCTGAAAAGTAGTCTTGCCTCTCTAAATCATCTTCCAAACAACTTTTTTTGGACGGACCAGCTTCAGAATAGTCAATAGGAGCCCCATAAGCAGCTTCAAAACTTTGTTTAACCTTTTCCATTGTCGATCTGAATTTCGTAGAAGCCTTTATCTGTTTTTGTCCCGGCTTCAATCCAGCTGTAAAACAAATTCATAAATTTAGGTTGCGTGAAATAATCAAATATCAAATATTTTGTATATATGTATTCAAGTGCTGATGCTAATATTTAAAAACAGAAAACTATGAATTTGGCATTAAGAAACAAATGTCCTGAACGGAGTCTCTATTGTTTTATTACCTGTTTTAATAGGGCTTTCATCAAATAAAGGTAAAATATTGTCACTGAGCAAATCTTTATTGAATTGCCTGTCTTGAATGAAAAATTCTTCCAATGGTGGTGGATTCGTGGAATCGCTACTGCTTCGCTCCATACATTCATTAAGTATGTCTGGCTCAGGTATTGGTGCAGGTTCCGGCTCTCTGGATGAACGTTGAACATGTTCTAATACAATTGGCTTCTTTTTAATTGTGACATAGCAATTGCTGCATAGTAATTGATTTTCTTCCAAAATTCCATAGCTTGCAGCTGCCATGGCAGAGTTTACTTTTTTGATGTTACAGAAAATTATTCTTGAGTGTTTTTTCATAGGATCGCAACAAAATTTTGTGTTTTGAGGCATTTTAAGGGTTAGGTAAATTTACGTATACTAGAAAATTAGGTATACTGTATACTGAAAATCTAGAAAGAAAGCAAAAAATTGTTAAAATTTGGAAGATTTAAAATTTTTTTTTTTCATAATTTAATCATCGATAAGCTGACTTTTTATTACTTATTATGGTGTACATACATCAAATAAACATTTTTTATTCCTGGTCTTTTTTTAAAAAAATGATATCTTCGCTGCCAAATCGCAAAAAAAAAAAAAAACTTTTTCAAAAAATCATAATTTTATTTTTGTTACCCTAAAAAAATGATACATATTTAGAAACTACAGTTAATTTTACATATTTTATCATTTAAGACTTACTACACTACCACAATTAGGAGCTGAGATATTTACGTTTGAAAATTATTGGTTTTTTCATTTGACCAAAATTTGGTCAAGCCATAAAATTTGACCAACTTGACCAATTTTCAAAAAATTCAGAAATTTATAATTTGGACCTAAACCAACCCTCACACCAAGTTTCATGAATTTTGAAGAGGTTACCATGTACTTCATTTGTCTATTTCTCGTAGAATTACCCATTTGAGATACTGATTGAACTTTCTTTTATATCAATCAAACTTTCATCTCAGATTCAATGGACAACCTTAATTTGATGTGTAAAACAGGAACAGAGGATCTAGTAAACTAGATGCAAGCCAACATTTATGAATGTTTCCTTGGCTCAAAATTCAGGGTAAGAATCACCTAAAGCAACAACATATATTTTCTAGCATTAAGACAGAGAGAGTGATTAAAAAAAAAAAGATTTCAAAAGCTAATATACTCTCTCTTTGGGAAAACATAGTAATTAATATAAGCTTTGCAGTAAAGTACTTTCCAAAAAAATAGTTGGTCCACACAGGTCTATTAGCTGACAAATTTTTGCAGTTGTCTCTGCTCATTTGTATGCTTGCCTGAATAAATAATTTGTTGGTGTACCTGTTACAGCAAATCATCAGCATTATTTACTTTATTTTTTTAGATCATGTCGAAGACTCCAAGTATACTTTGAATTGAGAAAGGTGGAAGTGCTGTATCTGCTGTAGTTGAGGTGCTCATGAACTGGATGAACCCATTTGAAGAAAGCCAAGATATTGTTGGCCTCTCCACAGCCACAGCTGCTCCACAGGATATGGCAAATGACCTGATAGGCACATTGCATAGGAGAGAAGGCCTATGAGAGTTTCAAAAATGAAAGGTTTGAAAATGATCCATCAACAAGAAAGTTCCACAATCCCATGAAAAGAAGCAGACTGAAAACCTTCACCATTGTTGACAAAAAAAATGGGTAGCTGCCAGTGATGATTGGTGATTGGCTACAGATGACTCGGGTTTCTGAAGACCATCAAAGCTGTATGAGCAACACACATTCAGAAAGCTGCTGCCCATGCAGACTGCAGAGGCCATGCCAGACAATTCTGCAACTGTGATTGATGGGATGAGTTTGGTACGGAAGGTTGGAAATTATTTTGATACATTTGGAGATGTTGCCTCTGTTATTCACAGAGGAATCACTGAGTTTCAGAATTGATGTTGTGTTTGTTTGACACCTACTGAGAAATGTTGATAATGTTGAGAAGTCTCTGAGGGGTGAAAGGCATGGACTACAACTACAGAACATATCTGAAGCACAAATTGTGAAACAATGGAAAAGGTTCTTCTGAGAAGTCAACAGCAAAACCAACCTGATCCAGTTCCTAGTGAATGAGTAGAAGAAGCCAAAGTTTGCAGAGAAGCTGATGGGAAAGTGTCTCCATGCTACATATCTTGATACATGCTGGAAGAGAGCAGACAGTGTGTGTGAAGATGTACTAGTAGCCCTGTCAAGCCAACATGAAGAGGCAGATGGGAGAATGTTACTCCATGCTTCCCATGCTTTCAGAGAAGGTTTCCAAGCAGTGGTGATCTGTGCAGAAGACACAGATGTCTTCATCCTCTGTCTTGCATTCAGTGATGAGATCAATGCTTCACTGTTCCAAAAATGTGGTCTAGTGTTTCATGAAATCACCACTCTGTTGTCTGGTGCTGCTATAGCCCACACCATTTTCTTCTTGGTTTGAATTGTCAGAAGTTGTGTTCTGTGCTTTCATTTGATATTTTTGTGGTTTTGACCCTTAAAATGTCATCTAATGAACATCCAAGAACCATTAATGAGTGTGGTGGTGCTAGTGGTTCAAAATGAAAGCAAATGACACTAACTGTTATTCAGAAAGTACCCTTGGAAATATATAACATCCAAAATCCAGTGAAAGTTCAGCTTGAAGTTGCTGGAATTTAGATGTTCAACTGCAGTTCAGTTTTTGATAAAATTGCAAAATCCAGATGCAATTTGGATATAGTCCGTAATAGTTTAGCAATATATTGGTGGTACTAACCTAACTTATTAGTAACCAAACCTAATATACAGGGTGTCCCAGAATTAACTATCTATTTCAATGAAATCGGACAAATTTTTTAAAAACACTTTTATTTATGTTTATCATGTTTAATGTGTGTTAAAAATGTATAAATTTCTAAATTTTTTTCATAATTTTATTTTCATAGTTTTTTCATTATCTGGTCCAATGAAAGACCGTCTGAAGTCATAGAATGGCAAAGAGACTCTCCAGAAGTTAATGTGTGGCTTGGAATGACCAAATCCAAAATTTATGGTGCTCCATCTTGTTGAAACACAACATTATCAAGAATGCCATCATCAAGAAGCTGTGGTTCAAGAAACTGCTGAAGCATATCAAGGTAGATGGTACCTGTTACAGTTGCTTCCGCAAAGAAGAATGGGCCATAAATCTTGGATTTCGTCATTCCAAGCCACATGTTAACTTTTGAAAGGAGTCTCTTTGCCATTCTATGACTTCAGACGGTCTTTCATTGGACCAGATAATGAAAAAAATTTAGAAATTTATACATTTTTAACACATATTAAACATGATAAACATAAATAAAAGTGTGTTTTTAAAAAATTTGTCCGATTTCATTGAAATAGATAGTTAATTCTGGGACACCCTGTATTACTTAGTTATTATGGACTCTCTCTGAATGATCTGGTTTCTGCAATTTTGTCCAGCTTTTATATAAATTAAATATATACTGATCTAGCTATTATGGGTGACTTTATATGCCAATATTGTAATTGAAATGAATGTGGTAGAAAGTAGTTCCCTTCTGTGCCAATCTAACTCCAAAGATAGGGCAATATCTGATACCTTGGAGTTGAAAGGATGTCACTCAAAACCTTGGTGTTGAAAGGAAAGATTAAGTTATAGAAAAATGAACTGAAATTGATAGGTATCTATTAGGGTGCCACTTATTTGGGGTGTTTTTCATTTTTTGGGAATTTCTATCAGGACGGGCGCATTTCTGGTGTCATTCCGTCTAAAAACATTGTGTGTAAAATATTTTTGAAATAAAATAATAATTAGAACTGCCTCAACGAGGTCAAAGTTTATACTTTTTGTCGAAAAGTACTCATGGCGTTCTGTTATCATGTCAGTTTTTGTTTCGATAGCTGCTGTAGTTTCTGAGTTGAAAAATGATGACAGACAGACAGACGGACGGTCAGAGTCGTTGGTTTAGTCTTCCGCACTGGTGTACAGAAGACTAAAATGAGGTATTATACAGGGTGTAACACGAGTTTATCCAAATATTGATACAGGCGAAAGAACATGTTATTCTAAGTAGAAAATGGGTTGGGACGAGTTTTGCCAACACTAACAGTGTTTCATTCTCTTTTTCAGTGAGTTCTGAAACGACGTGATGGCTTCGGCAACAAGATCTAAAACAGCAGTCTATCTCCTGGGGACCGTGGACCACAGCATCACAGGAAGCATGCTGCCTACGGGAAAGCAGGCGCTTCAGTACTTTTTCCACCTTCACCTTGACGTCAAGAAGCCGATCAAGGAAGCAGCTGCTGAGACAGTGACCGCAGTCAAGGAATTCTGGGAGCGGTCCCGTATTCCTACGCAGAAAGACCAACGCGCAAGGGACAAGGTTCTCCGAATGTACGAGAAGTGGCGGGCTCTGAACAAGAACTGAAACGGCGCACTGTGACCCAAATCAGGAACGAGGCCGAGTTCCTCTCATCCCTTGACCGCCTCTTCGACATCGCACACGAACAGGCGATGTCGATGATCACAATCGAAGAGGACAGGGAGTTCCTGATGGGACAAAGGGCCGAGGTGCGGCGCGGCCGCATCTCCTCCACACGTGACATGACGCTGCACACTGAGGAGGAGCGTGCGAGGAGACAGGAAGCGGAAAGGAGCCGCCGGCAAGATGATGAAAGGGCGAACAGAGAGAGCCGAGAAGAACTCGTCGAACTGGCATCGAGCTCCAGCTCAGGTGCAAGCAGCCCGACTCGATCACCGACACGGCGTCGTCGCCGAGAAGAAGAGGAAGAGCTCTCTCTCCCGGGCCCGTCCACGTCGAATGCAGAAGCATCTACGACCCCTTTACCACCCAAGCGATTCCGCGTGTCGAAAAAGATGATCACCCCTGATCTCTCCGCAGCGATGGATCGGACGAAACTTACCGACCGAGAAGGTGTTTGCTGTCGGCGGCTGCGAGGAGCTTGGGCCACGACCCTGAGGAGCTGGTCTTGAACCGCGAATCCTCCCGCTGCGACCGAGCAAAGTTCCGTGCTATGGCAGCAGCGGAAATGAAGGCAGCCTTCCATCCTACTGTGCCGCTGACCGTTCACTGGGACGGGAAAATCGTACCAGCGGCTGACGGAGGCCCTGCTGAAGATCGCCTTCCAGTTCTGGTGTCTGGGGAGAACGTCGACAAGCTTCTGGCTGTGCCCAGCCTCCCCGAAGGCACCGGCCGCGCCATGGCGGAAGCCGTCCTCTCTGCCCTCGAGGATTGGGACATCAAGGGATGGATCTGTGCCCTCTCTTTTGACACCACCGCCTCAAACACAGGACTCTCAGGAGGAGCTTGCTATATCATTGAGCAGAAACTCGAGAAGACAGTGCTTCATTTGGCTTGCCGCCACCACATCCACGAACTGGTGTGCGAGAAGGCATTCACGGCGTGCCTCGGTCCCTCTACTGGTCCTGACATCCTCCTGTTCAAACGATTCGCCGCCCAGTGGGACTTCATCGATCAAACCAAAGCGAAGCCCTTCGCTTTGGATGGAACCATGCCGCAGCACCTGAAGGACGCCCGCGACGACCTGCTGATCGAATTCAGCCGCCTCCTCGACGGTCAACATCCACGTGATGACTACAGGGAACTTCTGGAGCTCTCTGTAATTGTGCTGGGTGGTCCGAACAAGCGGGGTGCCCGGTTCGCTCGTCCCGGCGCCTTCCATCGTGCGCGCTGGATGGCAAAAGTCATCTATGCCATCAAACTGTTCCTGTTCCGGGAACAGTTTCAGATGTCGTCAGGCGAAGCGGCTGGAATCCGGCGATTCACCATCTTCGCCGTGTCCATCTACGTGACGGCCTGGTACAAAGCGCCGCTCCCGGCAACGGCCCCAGCCGCGGACCTCGCGCTGCTCAAGGCCCTCGTCTATTATCCGGACTCAGCGGTGGCCAAGGCGACGGCGACAGTCTTCGCCAGGCACCTATGGTACTTGAGCGAGCGCCTCGTCACCCTGGCCATCTTCGACGAGGGTATCGACTTGGCGACAAAGCGGGAGATGATTAAAGCGATGGAAGAAGAGGAAGGATCGGAGGATCCCCCGCGGCGTATCAATGTGGACCTGTCCACCGCCTCAATCGCCAACAATACATTGGCCAAGTTCACAACGACTACATCAAAGGAGTTCTTCAAGGTTCTGGACATCAGCACCGCCTTCCTGCTCAAGGATCCGGAGGAGTGGCGGACGGACCCAGCCTTCATCGCCGCATCCCGCCGAGTCCAGGCCCTTCAAGTTGTCAATGACTTCGCGGAGCGCGGGGTGGCGTTGATGCAGTCTTTCAACCTGGCCCTTACCAAGAGTGAAGACCAAAGGCAGTTCCTCTTACAAGTGGTCGAGAAGCATCGCTGTGACTTCCCAACCGCCTGCAAGTCCACCGTGACCTCTGCAAAGTAGGCAACAATGAGAGGGAGATGGGCGCCCATGATACCCCCCCCCCCCCCCCCCCCCCTTGAGGGGCTAATACTCGAGTTGAGGGGGACCTAGAGTTGAAAGTATGAAGTCCAGTTATATGTTTTAGGTCAAGATTAGTAGCTTGAACAAACTAGAAGTGATATTTTATTTGCTAGAGGCATAGAACATCATGATCTAAAATTTCTACTTTTCGAGAAAATATACAAACTTTGACCGTATTGAGGCAGTTCTAAATATTGTTTTATTTCAAAAATATTTTACACACGATATTTTTTGACAAAATGGAACCAGAAACGCGCCCATCCCGATAAAAATTCAAACTTTCGAAAATAAGTGTCACCCTAGTATCTATCCATTATTTTTAAAATAAGGGTACAATGTGCCAGAAATAGGTAATAAATCCAGATTAGCCATGAAATCTTGATGTAGTCAACTAAATGCCTAATAACTGATAACTATTTAATTTTTGTCCCCAACCAAAAAATTTGGAGGGGCCATGCTGGATTGCACATGTCCATTCATCCATTTGTTCATCACACATTTATGTTCAGGCTATAACTTTTGAATTACTCAAGATAAATTAAAGAAACTTCACACATGAACAAGAATTGGGTCCCTACATTAAAGGTGATGGTCACAAATAAAGGTTGGAAGTCTGTACCATAACTTTTGGACTGTTTTACATAAATTGATGAAGCTTCACATAAATTGATGAAGCTTCACACATGTATGGATCATTACATGATGGTATGGTTGGAACAGGACTCAGGTCTCTTTATTAAAAGTCAAATGGAAGTCTGCTGAACATAAATTCATGAAACTTCACACATGAATGGATCATTATATGATGTTTTGAACAAGACTCAGGTCATTAAAGGTCAAAGAAACAAATAGATGTAATATGGAAGTCCATGCCATAACTTTTGAAATGCTCTATACAGCTTGATGAAACTTTGTACAGATATGGATTATCACAAGACTCTGATCCTTGTATCAGAGTTCAAAGTTCAAATGAGGGTCCACTGAACATAAATTCGTGAAACTTTGCACATGCATGGATGATCATAAGATGTTTTCAGCAAGACTTGGGGTCCCTGCATCAAAGGTCAATGGAGGTGCATGTCATAACTTTTCAACCACTCTACATAAATTGATGACACAACACACACATGGATAATCATAAGGCTCGTGTCTCTGCATCAAAGATCAAGGTCACAAATAAAGGTCAAAGGTCAAATGAAGGTACACAAAATAATTTAACTAAACATAAGTTCATGAAACCACGCATGCATGGATCATCATAAGATGGTGTTATGAGCAAGAATCAGGTTCTTATACCAAAGGTCAAAGTCACAAATAAAGGAGGGGATGGTAATGTCATTCCAACATTCTTGTTAGTTGAGATTTGCCTGATAAAGGCATCCTCTATTTGGCAAAGCAAGAAAAACTGAAGAATGAAATTGAAGAATTTGCTTTAGTTCTTAAAATTCTTTTTATAACCAAACCAAAAACAATTGGACCAAGTTACTTGCATGCTATAAAAGAACTTGTTTAAGAATTATCCTTTTTGCCAAATAAGCCAAAATATCAGTCTTGTTAATATTTTTTTTAAAGCATATACTGAAGATTGGTTTGGTTTTCGGGCATTGCCTGATGAGTAAAAGCAAGTTTGAATTGTCAGATAGCAATAAACAGATAAATGTTAATTTTCATTTGATTTTAAAGATTTTCAGATTTTCAAGTGCATGAGGTGGCATCATCAGGGGAAACCATTTACTTAACTTCGGAAGAAGTAATTCCAGTTCCTTCAGTTTCACTTCCAAATAGTAAGTATGAAGGGTTGGGATGAATTAAATCCTTAGTTGAAACATCAGTTATGTCAGACTATATAGATACATGTATACAGTATAGCAGTGGTTCCCAATGCAAGGCTGGCATTAATGGGCCCAACCCAGTTTTCCCCACCCGAGTCATTCCATCATAATGGTTGTACCGTTTGAACATAGGTTTTTACATTCCTAGTGCAATAATTCTCAGAGTACTTGCAATAAACCAATAATTTGTTAATGGTATATAGGTAATAGTCTAAGGATTAATTTACCGCAAAAAGATTTTAATTTACTGTATTACGTTTGAAGTTACAATTGCTGAAAGTGGATATAACAGTTGTACCCGCAATGCCACCTTACGCACACTTCATGTGTTTCTATTCTCAAACTCTGTGATTTGTGAAGGCCTAGAACTTTAATATTTACAGCAAACATACTCAAGGGAATATTTAGTGTTTCTGATGGTGGTGTTAGCAATGAAGTATGTACTTTAGGTTTTTAGTTATTAGCAATCAAGTGGTGTAATGGTCATTCCCGATATTTCCATAATGGTTGTAGCCCTCTGAATTTCTGTAAAAATATGCAAATAAAGCAATCAAATTGTGATGTGACTTGTATCAGTAAGATTCCTTGATATATGTACAGTATATTCCTATAAATAATTTAAATGTTTTGTAATATGAATGCACTTTGGGCCAGTTTATAACTTTTTATTGTTACTCATAAATTCACCAAAAATTTTGCATTTTCTAACATCACTAATTTAAGCAAACGTAAACTACAGGCTATAAAACTAGTTTGAGTTATTAGACTGTTCCACTTGGGAACTCAACTTCAGGGAGTGAATGCATCCCACGATTGGAAATGTTCGGTTGTGGAAGCTGTTTTTCAATGTCTTCATAATCCACAACATTGATGTCTGGATTACTTGGGAAGGTGAAATTTGACTCAGAGGATTTCTTCATGCAACTAATGCAGTAGTTACCAGTTGCAGCAGTCAGATTGATCTCCTCGATGATAGCAACGTAGGGCTTTTTCATATTTCTTTTGGTGGTCACCCTGGTTATCTCAACCACGCCAGGTCTCGAACCCAATTTTTAATTTTTTTTCTGATCATTAGGTCACCCTGGCTATCAACCATTCTGGGTCTCGAACCTGCCTCCACCTTAGAGTTTAACGTGTGGTGCACATAAATGGTATAGATGGGTGTGTACACTGTGCCAACTGACTGATGATGCCCGGAGGCACAGTTGGCTGATTAAGCCAACTCGCTGATGATGCCTGGAGGCACTGACTGATTAAGCCAACTGGCTGATTAGGGGCATGCTAACATTTTGTACGTATACACACCTAGAGACTCAATGTTCCCTCTAATTTTTTTTAGTCCATGTGCGCAAGAAATTTTCATTGTGCATACATTTAGATTCATGGTGAAAAATTGTGCAAAATTTTCTCAGTGCTATTATCTTCAAAATTAAATATCTATAAATATTAAATACTTAATATTATTTCTGTAAGGTGATAGCTTGATCATTATGGTACTATTAAATGGATATTAAAAAACTGTTTACAATATTATATATTCTTAAAAAAAAGAAAACATTTTATCCATTCTAAAAATATGAATTAAAAAAAAATAGTAAAATAAAATTCAACAAAATAAAGAAATAAAATAAAAATAACATTAATTGAAAATGACTATTTTAGTTATCACTTCTCAAAACAATTTTTAGTATTTAGCAATTTAAAATAGACTACCTATCGAGATTAATACATGGTTTTATCCATTCATAAAATAGGAATTATGAGATAATTACTATTCGTTTTTATGCAAAAATAAGAAAGAGAAGGTTTATATTCAATGTGTTAATGTATAAAAAAAAAAATGCAAATACATAAAGTAAAAAAAAATCTATATTGCATAATTGCGCAGATGTCAGCGAAGTTGGGTGGAAGAGGTTAATACTTAAAAGAGTGACTATAGAGTATGTTGATGCAAATGGTCAGACCTTGTGTGATGGTATATTTTTTAAATTACTTCATTTACTGTCATGACTCATGATATGCTTGAGCCTGTGCGCATTTTATTTTGCTGTGTATGCGGGCTTCACAGTGCGTGTGCGTGTGCACACACGCACACCTTAGAGGGAACATTGTGGCTAGAGTCTATTTTATTTTTTAAAAAAGATCTAAAAAGAGAAATAAAGCAAGTTATTAATAAACAACTAAAATAAAAGCTATACGAGGTATAATGAAACCAGTAAAACATGCATAATGGTCGTGACTCCATACCGGCTATGACCATTACTCAAGAGTTGGGAATGACTGTGACGCTGTTTGTGGACAAACCTGAGATGTTGACAAAACTAAATCATGGCAGTAAAGGTAGATAAAAACTAAAAGAGAGAACAAAGGTGGAGCATGATCAGATGTCAGCTGTTTTTACTAATCAAAAAAACTGAAATTTGTGTAATGGTCATTCCTCTTTCACCCATAGTTTTCAAGTGCATGTCACACAATAACTAAGATATCTAAGATAAATCTACAAATAGCCTTTTGTAGCTAAAAACATGTACTGTATGCGGCTGTATGGTTTTAGGGTACCTTATATTTACTACTGTTTATTTTGTATATGGAATTGAAAATTGCCTTGTTTCTCTAGTGTGTAACATATCAGAACATAGTAAAACCCCGATTAGCATGGTTTATAAATTGACACCAAATCCCAAATAACACGGGGTCAAACTTCGATTAGCACGGTAATATTTTCAAATGTCGCGCGCAGTCACTGTCTTCTGCTGTGTTCTTAAACGTTTTTAAACGTCAAATTACGTACTATATTGTGTCATGCTAAATGTGGTGGTATTGTAAGCCTTCTGTTTGTGTGTAGTGTGAACAACAGATGAAGGAAATGACTGTAAAAGAATTTGATACGATGTTTCACGAATTCAAAAAGTTCAAGCCACTGATAATGGATATCGACCCTAACATAGAGCGAAGCATGCAAGTTTGCCGAAACTTGGAAAACAGTCTTCGCTGCTACAGGTAGATGCATGCAGAGAAGAAGAAAGAAAAAGAAGAGAAGGCGGTTTAAACGACCCTGGATAAATATTTTTCAAGGAAGTAGATTTGTACTGTATAGAATATTTTTCACTCTTTTTTTTTATGTACAGTACCTACTATAATGTTTTGTTTCTAATAAACTGCTGATTAGTGAACACATTTTGACTATCCTTTACTATTATATTAGGTTGAAATACGGTAAAAAAAAAAGCTTTTTAAAAAGTCAGCAAAAATTTTGAAAGTCCTGGAACCAATTACTGCATTTCCTATGTATTACTATGTTCGATTAGCACGGTTTCAAATAGCACGGCATTTTCACAGAATGAATTAACCGTGCTAATCGGGGTTTTGCTGTACTTGTATATCTTTTGTCATTGTTTTATAACTAATGGAGATATTTGAAATCTGTTTATAGTTTTGAAGACTCTAGATCTTTAGGAATAAAAATAATATAAAGTTTTGTAAATTTGGTTAGTTTCAAATTTTCATCAAAAGTTGACGTGTGTGTGGAATGACCCACCTGGGTTTAAAAAAAAAAAAAAATGGAAAAACATTATTTTCCCTACTTGTGGGTTTTTTCAAAATTATTCTATAGTTCACCCATATCCTAACCATGTACAGTTCTAAGCACAATGTTAACGCACTAAACCATTACTGTAATACTCATGGTAAGATTTATTGACAGAATCTTATTGTAGAAGAGAAATTGGTAGGTATATAATATAAGTAACCTTCAAACCTTTATTTAATCTTGCAAATAATGAAACAAATCCCTGTGAAACAAAAACCTTGTATTTTGTTATAGCTAAACACACTAGGTAAAATTTCTTCTAAATGCTTACCTAAATCAGATAGAATAATTTGAAATACTAGTGAGATCAAAAACATTAAAAAAAATAGCTAGCTTAAGTCTTTGGTAAGTTGATAAAGTGATAATCAAAAAAGATTTTGTCTTAACTATTTGTATGATAGAATGTCTGCACTACGTGTGAGATAGATCAAGCACTAAATAAAAAGAATTTGTGGTATGTATCTAAATATTCCACATAGCTATAATAACTTACAATAGGTACTCATTAGATTTAAAAAACAAAGTTTATATCATTGGCTAACTGAAGTAGTACATATCCATATGGTGATCCCCCTACCTGCATGAGGATTCCATTGCTGAAAAAACTTGTGAAATTGTGCAGGTTGGAACTGTCCCCATAATAAAAATGGGGTTAGGGGGATAAAAGTTTAAAAAACAATAGATGTATAATAATAATAATGCATGTAAAATAATATACAACTACAAGTACAAATAGTAAAAACTTGTAAAAAAAAAATTCAAAAACATCATTATAAGAATAATGTAATCCAGAGGAGCATGAGAAAGATGACTTGATATAAACTAGCCAGTTGTACAAGAGATGAGCTACTGGGCATATTGCTGCAAATGCTAAAATATTGTATTTATAGTAGCTACACGTAAGTATTGTATGTATCATACTGCATATGCAAAAAAGTGTTAACAAGTCATATTTTAGTATTTACCACAATTTTAAAAAATTTGTGCTGATTTATCTTTGACTCTTAGCTCATGCAGATTGAAAAAAGGGTAGTGAAATGTCCTCATCCTAGCTCTGAATTTGTGCAGGTCAGGGAATCACTATACTAAGTTACCAACATGAATCAGCAATAAAATGAAAAAAAAATGGACCCCTGTAATTAAACCTAAGCAGCAATGTTTAGTTATCAAATTCAGATTTGTAAGGCATATCCAAGTGAAGCTGCTTATGTTCTTTATATAATTCTCTATTTTGAAAAACCCAGTTTTTTGGGTTTTATATAAAAAAACCTGAAAACCCCCAGGTGGGTTGGGCTTTTTCATATGTGGTTTTTGCCAACCTTGTCCCAATGTGGGTGCCACTGACCTTCAGTGGGCATTTGAGAATTTTAGGGTGTACTAGGAAACTATAAAATTGTTACCTTCTATTAATAAATCACTTATCCTGTTGTCATCTTTATGAGAGGGCACCAACAAATATTGATGGACATAAGGGGGTATTGGCCTATAGAAGTTTGGGAACCACTGGTATATAGTGTTTCAAAAAAAATTTTTCCTTCACTCCAATTACTGTTACATGTAACTCCTGCATAACATATGGGTCATTCCATGTCAGTTCAATGGAATTTTGGGTCGAAAAAACGTGACCATCACAGATTTTTTGGAAAATTGGCATACTTATAGATCTTGGTGAGAAAAACAGAATGGCACTTGCTTCAACACTCTAGGTCGTATGGTTCTGGAGATATGGTCATTCGAATTTTGTAAAAAAGGTCAATTTCCAAGGTTATACCATATTTCAACATGAAATATCTCGGCTCCTATTGCACTTACAGAGACCATTTAAACACTATTTTAAAGCTTTTAAGCAGATCTACAACTTTGGTTCTATTCATATTTTACCTCAGTGGTCAAAGAAAAAGTTGATCTTATTTTTGACTTTTGACCTTGTGTAGGCTATTTGAATTAGGAGTTGAAAGCACTCCCTTCTCCCTCACCAAACTCTCTGCTTGCCTAGCCATGTAATCTGAGCACTTAAATTCTTCTCTGATCTTTACTTGTGTTCATTTTTTGGTAGGATAGTAAGAATTGTCAGTTTTTCACTTTGACTTGTCACTTGATTAAATTTTTCTTTTAGTTGTTGAAGAATCTCTAGTTCTGTATCATCTGAGTCACTGCGTGAAATTGGTTGTTTAGTTGCAAGTTCAAGCTTTCTTTTCACAACTACTACTACTTTCCTCAACTTTCTTTGCGTAACCAGCGCTGTCAGAGAGTTTACATGGTTTTATTGGGGTCTCAAGTGTGGCCAATGAAGCATTGAATTTACTAAGCTCATACTGCATTTCAACTACATCTCCAACAGTTTCAGCTCAGATGGGGCACTTGATGAGGTGGATGGTGATTTTTCAAGTGGTTCACATTCAGGCATTGGGGATGGATGATTTGCTAGTATATTTTGACAGGTTGCACATACTTTATGATTATTTGTTAGTTTCAATTCAGGATTTTGATCAATCAAATTTTTAGGCAATGCACGAATGCCTTTTTTCACTTTTCCTGTGTGTTTTTTAAATGGGTCACAACAGAACCTACCCATATTCAATTAGGTGGGATCAATTTTTATTTTTTGGGGATTATTTATTTTTTCTGGTTCTTAAAATATGCTATCATTTACGAACAGCTTAGAAATAGAAAAAAAAAATCATGTATTTTACTCGATAACCCCCCTGTACATATGGTTTGAAAGTTTATTGAATATCATAATGTTTATTCTGAGAGTAAATTCCAATTTATTTAAGCAAATCTTGTTAAAAAACATGAAATATCATTGAAGAAGTTAGAAATAGACCTGTAATTGATTAATTTGTTACAGAATATATTTGCTAGAAAAAAAATGGGAAATAATATATGTATATATTTTTACATCACCTAGACAACAAAAAAAATCATAAATTTGGACATAGCATAATAAGCACACCGGACAAAAAATTAGTCACCCCTCTCAGAATGTACCTAATAACGTGTGATGGCGCCTCTGGCCTTGATAACCGCACGAATCCGGCGAGGCAGAGAGACTACGAGGTTGTGCATGTACTGAACATCGATTTGCTGCCACTCATTCATCAGCCGGTCCCGAAGTTTCGCCAGAGTCCGTGGGTGTCTATTCCTGCGCTTCACTTTCTGTTTCCAGCCTGAACAACACCGACGCATTCAGGATTAAAGGCTTCATTACCTGCGATGTACTCGTCGCCTCCCATCATTGGAGAACAAACAAAAATGGGACTCATCGGACCAAATTACACATTTCCAATCTGCCGCAGTCCAGTTTTTGTGCCTCTGAGCCCATTTATAACATGCCAATTTGTGACTTGCTGTTAACAGCGGCCTCTTCCGTGGTACCCTGCTCCAGATGTCCATCGCATGCAGTTCTCGTCGCAATGTCCGTTCAGAAATTGGTCGCTGGAGAACCTCATTGGTTTCTTGGAGCAATTGTTCTCTGGTTTGAAAACTATTTGCAGTTACTAGACGAGAAACATAGCGGTGGCCCTTATTGTCGAGAATTGTTTTCCAGCCACAGTTATGCTGTCGATTGTCAGTTGATTGCGAACTACACCACTCTTTGTAAACTCGCTGGACAGTACGCGTTGACACACCAACAAATTGGGCTACTTCAGACATTTTGTGTCCATGGGCTCTGCCAAACACGATGGCTCCTTTTTGCCACTGAGTAACGTCTGCCTCACGACCCATTTTGCAGACTATATCCAACACACACTTTGTTCTTCACCACCTCACGAAACAGATCTGATCCTGTGTGCTACGTCACCGCTACTTGTCACTTACCAATGCTACATCAGCGCCCTCTGTGTGACCTTGAACTTCCTACTATCGGTGCTATTAGGGGTGACTAATTTTTTGTCCGGTGTGCTTATAAATGCCTCTAATTACCACGCATTATTTAGCACATAAGTATATTTATAGCATTATCAAAATCTTTCATAGTCATTGTCATATTTGATGCAACTCTGTCTAGATAGATTTTCCAAGTTAATTGCATAAGTCTCTATTGGAAGATTCTTGTAGTACTTTTTCAGTTGGAAGATATCTGATGACCTGGGAAGAGATGTCGATGTACCTCTTGCATATCTCACTTCGATGTATATTCTGTCATTTTTCTCTTTGAGTGACAACCTTGTATCATTCACAAAATCATCTTCTTCACTAGCTTTGGTGAAAGGTCCACCAAGTTTCTTCAGGGTGTCTAGATCTTTGTTCTTTCTTTTGTCAGCTGATATGTTTGCTACCTCCTTGTCACTTAATCCTTGCCTCTTAAGTTCTTGTTGCTTTCTGCTCCATTCTACCAACACATTAGGAAGGGGACCATCTTGCTGTACTAGTTTTACGTATACTTTGGCCATAGACTTGCCTTCAATCAAGTCAGTCCTTCTTCCTTTTACATGTGCATGGCTGGCCATAGGTAGCTGTTTTGCACCACGTTGACTGAGCTCATAGTTGATGCTTCACACTGACTGTTCTGGATGCAAGTTGTTGATTGGTGCTTTCTGTAGTTTCTTCTGATCCATCGATGCTACCTGAAAAGGAATAAAATAGTACTGTACCATGAGGATACAAAAACAGCATCAATTCAACAATAGGACATTATAAAATTATGTATTGCACTTACCTGTCAAGGGGCTTCCACATCACAGTCACCAAACTGGAATATGTCTCCACGTTGTTTCTGCCATCCAGCTGCTAATTTCTTCATCATGATGCTGAGAACATTTGTGACTCTTGGTTTGTAGCAGTTAATGGCTTTTGTGATTGAATTATGATGTCTTCATTCCACAGAAACATTTTAAACCTATCAGGTGATATGAAGTTGAATGCAGGCTCGTCCAATGTTCAGAAGATCAGATGGATCCATTTTGCATAAATCAGCGGACAGCATTGGAAATGCAATCATGATCTTAGCATAATCTGTTGTGCTAGCTGATGTCAGACTGATGAATGGTTCAATCAAATGTATTCCAATTAGTGCACCAGCTAGACAAAGGATGCGAATACATTCAAGGTTACTGAATGAGCGCAGGATGCATGCAAGTTGGTTAGTGATGTGTTCATACTTGTTGAGAAAATTAGAAACATCTTCATCCAAGTGGATGTTGAATTCTGAAATTTCTGCTTGTTTTGCTTGTCATTCTCTGTGAGCAAACCTGACAGTGTTTTTTGAACTCTTCATACAGTTTTGTTATCTGGTTGACAATGTTACTGATAGACTTTGTGTATAGGTTGCACCAGATCCAAAGGTTCTGCAAGTTGTAGGCAACTTTTCATGCAGCATCACTAACAAAGTTGATTCTTACCAGCTCTGGCTGGCCTCAGCATGAACATCATCACTTGAATAACATCTTGTTGGAGTGGCAGTACACCTGCCTTAAACTGATATCGCTCAATATATTCCACATCTCCACACCAGCATGTGGAAGCAGAATGTAACTCATTTTGATCCTGTTAATTACTGTAAGTCTATTTTAAGATTTCTTTAGCTCCTGTAAATTATTAAACAAGCATAAAAAGTTACAATTAAAATAATCATGTAATATATATATATATATAATATAATATTATGATTATATGTAAATAATAATCATAAATAATAATCAATGGCAAATAATCAGTTTTTGTGGCTAATATTGTTATTTAGCATCAGCAAACAATTCAGTTAACTAAATTTATGATGTGAATATTGATGTCATAGCAATTTAATAGTATTTTTTTTTAACAAAACCAGATAAAGTGGCTAATAATTTTCATTGTTAATATCAGCAAAACTTCAGAGGGCATGTACAGGGGGTTAATGACATCAGATATTTGTGAAACATGGTTCATTTTACTTCTTTTGTATGATAGCAACTTTTAAAGACCAGAAAACTGGGGGTCACCATTTCTGTCCCCCCCTAATTCAAACTGCTGAAATCCATGTTTATCTAAAAAAATTAAAAAAAACATATGTAGCTTAAAAGCCAGGGTTGGGTTCATTTACACAAAATGGAAACGATTACAATTTTTTTTTTATTTTTCTTCAAATTAATTACAGTTAGTATTGTACTTCACAATTTCAAGATCAATTGCAATTACAATTAATTTTGTCTGAATCAATTACAATTACACAAATATAACTATCTATTCTATATATAAAAATATATATCTATATCTAACTAAATAAACTATCAAAGGTTTATTTTCATTGGATGATGTATGACTGCTAGATCTCAGGGTATAATTTTTAACAATTGACATTAATTGATCAATTACGTCAGTTATAGCTCAAAAATGAATTACAATTACCTTTATTTTTTTTTTATTTTAAATCAATTACAATTAATGGAAATTAGGATCAATTAATTAAAAATACAATTATTATTCATTGTATTCAACCCTGTTAAAAGCTATTTTTGCTTAGATGGCACAAATAAAATTTGGGACCTACTGATCCTTGTTTCAGAGGTCTACAACAAGAAAAAATGTGCAGTTTGATTTACAGATTGGAATAAATACAGATGCTAAAAAAATCCTTGCTCCAAGGTTTAAATAAGCTTATTTTCACATGGGTACATACTGTTGTACACAATGAATAAATACACAAAGTTAAGTAATTCTATTAAAACTCATCTAACTTTTAAAACAACTTATTCTATAGGGTAGTACCTATAGCCTAGTATAAGGTACTTATATACATACATAGCTTTACCTTTAAACAGGATAGCAGGTTCAAAGTTCTTCACACTTTTGAATGTCCATATAAATTAATTAATTATGTACAGTAATTTAAATTGCCTATATTATATAATTCTCTGAAATATACAAAAAAAATTTTTTTTATAATAGGGCCAGATACTTATTTAACCAAATAACTAGGTTAAGTTAGGTTAGATAATTACTGATTTTTTTGAAAATTAGCAGACATTATATATATCAATAAGAAAAATCTAATGGTATTTTTCTCAATACTAGCTCAAACAGTTCCAAAGATACGGTGCTCCAAAGTTTGGTGGAAAAAGGTATATACTTGGTCAAAATGGAGGTGGTATGGTCCACTGAAATGGCTGTAGCGTCTGTACTAACTTAATCAACACTAAGGAGTGCATTATGCGAATTTTTGGAACAGTTTCTACGGCAGGAGGGACTTGTTCCTCGAAGATGGACTTCATCTTAATGACGTAGGATCTGCGCGTTTAGGAAGACTATTTCATAATACTGTCTCTTCTTTTCAGGCTGCCGTAACTCGAACGGTCCCAGCGTAAATTCTACAAGTTTCCCCCACGCTCGCGAAGGTGTCGTAATTGCAAGCAATTTGAAGGTTCTATCCTTAAATGCTCGTAGCCTACGAAATAAAATAAATGAATTTTTTTCCTTAATTGCTTGTAAAGACTATGATTTAATTGCGATAAATGAATCGTGGCTTAGCACTGAAACACGTGACTTTGTAGGGGAATATCAAATTAAAGGTTATAGACTTTTTGTTAAAAACAGAATAGGTAGGCGAGGCGGCGGTGTTATGTTGTATATCAAAGATAATATTGCGAACATTATAGAAGTAAAGCACTCAATTCATGAACCGATAGATTCGACTATAGCAGAACTTAAATTGAACGATTTCAAACTTCTTGTTGCGGTTATATATAGGCCCCCAAATCAAACAGCTGATACGGACGAAGCGTTATATTGTGAACTAAAGAGAATAATCAGTAATGAGCAGGCTTTAGTTATGGGTGACTTTAATTGCGCCAACGTGAATTACGATACAATGCAGGGAGACGCGGAAGGTAATCGTTTAGTTAATTTTCTCGAGGATAGCTTTCTTATTCAAAAGGTTGGGGAACCTACGAGGTTGGACAGTATTTTAGATTTAGTAATAACTACGGATGATAGGCTAATTACTGATCTTCAAGTAATAGAACTGTTGAGCAATAGCGATCACAATATGGTAGAGTTTTTGTCCTCTCAGTAAGTCACTCGAAACCAACTAACTCGACTAAAATTCCTAACTTCCAGCACGCAGACTTTAGTAAATTTCGAAATAAATTTTCACACGTTAATTGGGAAAACGTAATGGGGAACTCCAACGCAAAACTAATGTGGGAATCGTTCGTAACGGTATTTTAGGACTATAAATGAGGAATGTGTACCGTACAAAATTAAGCGTGCGAAAGTAAACAACAAGCCCTTGTGGTTTACTTCTAGAGTACGAGACATTATAAAGAGTAGTAGGGCTTATAGGCAACATAAGTGCGATAAAGACAATTTGTTGTTACGAAACAACTACATATCTCTGAGGCGTGAAGCGAAAAGTGTAATAAAAAAGTCCAAGCATGAATTTGAAATCTCCATAGCTCGTGATGGTAAAGAAAACCCCAAACGATTCTTTCAATACGTCAATAATAGAAATCCAGTAAAAAGTGTCTTAGGTCCATTGAAAAATGTAAATGGAGATCTAGTCTCTGAAAACAAGAAAATGGCTAACTTGCTAAACAAATTTTTTACATCAGTTTTTACTATAGAAGATGTAACGAATATCCCTACGGTCATAGACATAATACCTTTTGATAATGGTAATATTTTGGATAATATTGTCGTTAGTGAAGGGAAGTAATGCGCTATATTGATAAAATGAAAACGCGTAAATCACCGGGTCTGGATTCCATATATCCCATACAACTAAAAGAATTAAAAAGATAGCATTGTTGTGCCGCTAACAAAGATTTTTAATGCGTCTATTTCTGAGGGGTGCGTACCAGATAATTTCAAGTTAGCAAACGTAACACCTATCTTTAAGAAAGGCGATAAAGGTGCGGCGGGAAATTATAGGCCAATCAGTTTAACGTCTGTTGTAGGTAAGCTATTGGAATCAATAATTAGGGATCGTATAGTCGAACACTTAGAAGTGCATAATCTGGTTAGAAATACGCAACACGGTTTTTAGGCGAAACAAATCTTGCTTAACTAATCTTTTAGAATTTTTCCAAAGCGTGGTTGACGTTTACGATAGGCATCGGGCGGTTGATGTAGTGTATTTAGATTTTCAAAAAGCGTTTGACACCATGCCGCACAAAAGACATTGAAAAAACTAAGGCTCATGGAATCAGGGGTGTAGTAATAAATTGGCTAGAAGAGTGGTTGCGAAGCAGTAAACAGAGGGTGGTTGTTGATGGAGCGGAGTCGTGTTGGGCTAATGTAGCGAGTGGCATTCCTCAGGGTTCTGTATTGGGCCCCTTGCTTTTTCTTATATATATTAACGATTTAGATGTCGGCCTAGTCAGTACAGTTTCAAAGTTTGCGGATGACACGAAGCTGGGTGGTAGGGCGATTAATGACGAAGATAGAGGTAAAATTCAGGAAGATCTGAATAAAATTGTTGATTGGTCAGTCACGTGGCAAATGAGATTTAACGTGGATAAGTGCAAAATTTTGCATATAGGTTCACGTAACGGTAATTTTGCGTATAGTATGTCAGGGAAAGATTTAACAAGCATAGAGAAGGAAAAAGATTTAGGAGTTATAGTCACTGGTGATTTAAAAGTAGCGAAACAAAGTACAGCAGCGGTCAATAAGGCGAACAAAGTGTTAGGGTTTATAGCTCGAAATTTTGAGTACAAATCGCGCGATATTATAGTTCCTCTTTATAAATCATTAGTTAGACCCCATTTGGAGTACGCGGTCCAATTTTGGAATCCGCATATGCGCAAAGATATAGACAAAATCGAAAGAGTTCAAAGACGAGCAACTAAGATGATTCCGTCTCTTAGGTCAAAGTCGTACGAGGATAGGCTTAAGGAGTTAAAATTTACTACTCTCGAGACTAGGAGGTTAAGGGGTGATCTAATCCAGGTTTTCAAAATTATGAATGGGTTTCGATAACGTAGATAGAGATAGCTTTTTCGAAATATCTCAATATAATAGGACTAGAAATAACGGGTGTAAGTTGACAAGTAGAAGGTTCGAGACAGCAGTTGCGAAAAACTTTTTTACGATAAAATAGTAAATAGCTGGAATAGTTTGCCAGTAGAAGTAATTAGTAGCACGTCTATAAACATGTTTAAAAATCGATTAGATGCGCATGTTGATAGAAAGGGTATAGTTTAAGGTAGTAAAATTAAGGCTTTGTGGGGATAGATCCCACAGCTCAACACAAGTGTTGTGGGATATAGGGAGGCAGCATCTTGGGTTAGGGGATACTCTCTGTCCTTACACACCCCATTTAAAGAGATTCCTCTGCCGAGCGGTGCCCCCTATACAGTGCCCGCGAAAAGTATCCGATCACCCTTGAAATTTGTATTTTTTACATAAAAAACAATGTTTAAATGTATACTAACCTTATATTAGTATTTTGTCATCTGTCCTTTGGTTTGGATGACTTGTTCTAGACGTTTTGGCATGGATTTAATCAAGTTTTGACAAACTTCCACTGATATTTCCTTGCACCATACCTTTTTGATGGCCTCTTGTAATTTTTCGACTGAGCCAGTGTCGTGGCATTCAACCTTATTTTTTATTATTAGCCACAGATTTTCTATCGGATTGAGATCTGGACTATTACCAGGCCAATCCAAAATATCAAATTTATTGTCAGTAATCCATTTTGTCACTATTTTGGCCCTGTGACATGGTGCACCATCATGCATGTATGTTTTTGTCCTTTGGATTGCCATTGCCATTGGAAGTTTATCCTGTAGCATTGCTAAATACCGTGCACCATTCATAGTTGTGTTCTTCGGAAGAAAATATAAGTTTCCACGCCCATAGTAACCGAAACAACCCCAAACCATCACACTTGGAGGGTGTTTCATCGTCTTTAGGGTGTATTTAGGGTCCATCCTATTTGAGCCAATTGGCCGGCGAACCTTTTTTGGACAACTTCTGAATGTCAAAAATGTCGACTCATCGCTAAATAAAACCTTCTTCCAGTCATCAACAGTCCAATGAATGTATTTTTTACAAAATGCGACACGTTTTTTACGCATTTTTTCATTAATGAACGGTTTCTTAGCAGCATGGCGAGATGGTAATCCGAGTTCTTTTTGGAGCCGCTCCTGGATAGTTCGTTCAGAAACACCAGATAACAAATTATTCATATTAAATTTTATTTCTTTCGCAGTTATTGTTGGGTTTTTCAATACTAAACGTTTCATAAGTTTGTCTGTTCGCGAATTTGTTTTTCTCGGTCTGCCAGATCGTTTTTTAGGGACTGGCGTGGTTAGGCCACCATTGTTCTTAGCCCGTGAAACCCATAAATTAACGGTACTTTGGGATATGTTTAATTCCTTAGCTATCTGTCTCTGTGATTTCCCACATGCATGCAAAGCAACAATAGCACCTCGACAATCACTCTTAAGTTGTTTTTTAGCACACATTATATATAAATTTTATTTACACCACTTTCTGTAAAAAAAAAAAAAAATCAAGAAATTTACACAAACAGTGAAATCTGACAAATTTGAGACACAGCCACCCGCAACGAAGGCTACCAGAACACTAATTTGAGAATGCGTTGGATAGCTCTCATATCAGCGAGCAACCTCAAAGTTACCAGATGTCGCTAGAACAAATAGAAAGTGAATTACGTGTCTCTGAATATCAAGGGAAAATATTGTATTTTCTTGAGTGATCGGATACTTTTCACGGGCACTGTAGTACTGTGAGGTATTGAAAAACTCATGATCTTCACTTGCCCCACAAACACATTTAAATGGGAGACCCATAATGGGTGCACACACATTTCTACATTACTGTACAGTCTTTACAGCCACACCTACACTTTTCCTCATAAGTGTATATGGTTGTAAATTTTGACTTGGTCCGCAATCGATATGGACCGTGACTTGATGGATACCGTAATGAAATTGACTGGATTCTTTGGATCTGATATATTTGCATGTCCGTTATAAATAGATATAGAGTGTAACATTTGTGAATAGTAGTCTATTATGACTTGATCCTCTGGATCCAGAGATTCTATCTTTAGTTTTAAATCGATAATTAATTAGTTTTAAATTGATAATTATTTAGTTTCATAAAAATTGGTCATTGCCAAATTACCGGCAGTTTTTACATAAATTTCTTATGTTCTTGTGGTTCGGAACCCATGTAAAATTGTAGGTCCCCTCCGCCACCACGGAGGACATACACAATATACGATTACGAACACAGTTAGGTAGACCAGCCATGAGTGGATCCTAGGGTCTTTGTTGGTCTGAAACATTATAACATTATAACATTATATAACAAAAAATCTTGTTTTATGTTAAGGTAGACATGTGTACCCAAAATTGGGTGAAAGGAGAAAAAAAATCGGTTGTGACATCAAATGACCGACATTAGGTCAAAAGTCAAAAATAAGATCAACTTTTTTTTTCTTGACCACTGAGGTAAAATGTGAATAGAACTAAAGTTGTAGATCTGCTTGAAAGCTTTAAAATAGTGTTTAAATCGTCTCTGTAAGTGCAATAGGAGCCGAGATATTTCATGTTGAAATATGGTATGACCTTGGAAATTGACCTTTTTTTTTTACAAAATTCGAATGGTCATATCTCCGGAACCATATGACTTAGTGTTGAAACAAGCGTCATTCTGTTTTTCTCCCAGAGATCTATAAGTGTGCCAATTTTCCAAAAAATCGGTGATGGTCACGTTTTTTTTCGCCGTTGAACTGACATGGAATGACCCATATCTATAATATTTTTGTCAGTAACTCTGGTATAACTTGTGTACAACTGTACTTAACATAACTTTACCCTGTAACATTCTTGTAATTTTTTTTGTCAGTAACTTTCATGGAACTTTTGCATGGTAACTTTCTTTTTAACAAGCAATATTTTCAAAGAAAAACTGAATCACAGATGCTTAAAAATTAAATAAAAACAATAATTAAAACAAATTATATAGAAAATTATATAGGACCAAAAGATAGGCTATGTACACTCCTGAAGAAATTATATATACACCTTGTTAGGGTTCTGTGCATTGGTCTTTCTTCATACAAAGGTCAAGCTGGTGGCCCTGCCTCTAGTCCTGGCTTAAAAATGTCTAGACATATTTTGTCCCCATATTTTAAACACCTTCAAGGCTACATATCTTTTGCCTGCAATTTATACTTTAGAAGTTTTAGATTTAACATGGTTTTTAACAAATTACTTACAGCTTCTCTAAAGCTATAGTAGTATAATTGTAAAGTAGAATATTATGGTCTGTTACATCAGAAACCTTATACAAATCTATGAAGACAGAAATCATTATTTTTTCACTTTAGTGACAGTGACACGCTCTCTAAGAATTAAGGTAGCCATTTTAGTTGATATTTCCTTATAGAACCCTACTAATTTGGAGATAATAAATTGTGATTTTAAATATTGGTTTATTCTATTTCTTCTGATTTTCTGAAAAATTTTGCTGAATCCAGATAATGAATACATTGGTCTAGAGTAGTTGGTGTATGATCACTTCTCTTAAAAGGAGTTATATAAGTAGTTTTTAATATTGATGAAAATATTCATATAAAAACAAGTTAATATGGATAATTTTCCTTTAAAAAGTTTCAGTTGTAGTGTTATTTTAATTTAGAGAATGTCCTCTAAATTGGGTATGGAGGGAGGAAGAGAAGGTAAAAGGAGTTACTTTGCTGAAGAGGAGTCAGTGGTTGCATTCCTCTCTCTCTGCATTTAAACCATGTTTACGCCAAAGACCATTTATAGCATAATTTTAGGAGTTCTATTGGGAACCTTCCTCACATTTGAATGATTTGGGTATATTCTCTAAAAGATCTTTCATGGTATTGTGTGTACAGGTACTCCCCGACTTATGACGGGGTTATGTTCCGACAAACCTGTCATAAGTCAAAATGGTTAAGTCAAAAATAACCACAATGGTAGTGATGTGCGTTAACATATACGTAGTTCAATCAAAGTAAAATAACAAAACACACACATTATACAAATAATAGTATGATGCATGGTCGCTACACAGCTCCATGGCAGCGCGCGCCAGCCACAGTTGTTATACGGCATACGACCAACTGATTGGAATTCAAATTTTTCGTCGTCTATTATTTTATTTAATTTATTTAATACGACAGTCGTCGTCGTAAGTCCGGATGGACGTAAGTCGGGCGGTCGTAACTCGGGGAGTATCTGTAGTAGTATTAATTATTAAATTTTAATATGTGCATCACTTTCAGAGGATCTCAAAAGACCACCTGAAATTGAAGATGATGAAATTGAGCTTCTAAAACTTATTTCTGGTCAAAAACATTTCGGGGAAACAAAGCCCTCGGTTTTCCTGGAGAAGTCAGCATCTGGAAATGATTATAAATGTAAGATGAAGGAATATCTTTTATAGGCAAAACAAGCAAATGGATAACTTAGAACCAAAGTTAGAATTCACCATTTCCATATCATTTTGTGCTTTGATGCATTTTCATGTTGCCAAAGTGATACTGTCCTATATTTTTGTTAAATTTCTGAAGTTCTAGGCCAAAGCTAATCATAAAATTTTGTGGTAAATACGACTTCAGTTGGAAGTGATATCCTAGTTATGTTCCCAACCAAATAAATTTGCAGGAGCCATACCGGATTAGGGTGTGTCAATTTTAGGGAGCAAAGTGAAATCTTTAGATTTTCAAAGACTGTTAGTGACCAAATGATGCATTTTTATGTGCTAAATTGAAATATGGCTTTAAAATCCAGATTTGACCACTCCTAGCTACTTATATTTGAAGCTGAAGTTTACGAAAAATCAGCAATTTTTGCAAGTATTTTTTTTATTGTATATAACTACATTTTACATACACTACATACAATTAAAGACATTTTGATTGTATTTCAATATTAAAACTTAGAAATATAGATAGGTTTCTTGAACTTTGCCATGTCTGCCTTGCTCTTGTTCCTGGACATGAGCTCCCTACTGGCCACCTGGCCACTGATGTATGTCTCCCTCCTCTCTTGTGAGTAAACATGTTGTGCTGCTTCAGTTGTCATCCTTACACACCTCTCTACTGATTGTGTGTGTGAGGGCTATGCAGGAACTTCCATTTGTCTATCCAGAAACTCCTTGATTGTAGCAGTGGTGAGGGAGCAGGTCAGAGAAGGCTCAGTCACACCAGAGTTCCAGTCATTAAACTCCGAGAGTTTGGTGGCATCTGGGTTGATGTCGGGAGTCTTCCTGGGTCTGACACTGCAGTCTCCTACCTGTGTCCTCATCTCCTTCACCTCTGATTTCCAGTATCCTCTTCACTGCCTCCTCCTCCTCCTCCTCCTCCTCCTCCTCCTCCTCCTCACTGCACAGCATGGCCTGGAGCACAGCCTCAGTGTGTGTGTGTGCATACCAGGCTGATCTCTTCACTGTAGGAATCAGTATTCCTATCACCTCCTCCTTCTGACTTCTGAGCAGCTCCAGCTGGTACAGTACATGCCTGGGACCCTCCACCCAGCTGTGATTTAACTTGATGTTGAACCAGTTTGGCATGTAGACTCCCACTATGAATTCCACAATTATCCTCAGATTCTTCAGGTTCCTACCCTTCAGCCCGTGTGTGGAAATCCACAATCTGCAGAACCTTAGAGCTGTGGTGAGCCACCTACTGTGAAAGACTGGCCCAATCTCCAGGAGACTAGACTCTGAGGTACCTCTCCTGATCTGATGGCAGTGATGATTCTGTAGCCATATGATTGGTTTGTGCTGAGGTCCTTGACTACCTCCTGACTGAGATGGGGTAGAGGAGGACCATCAGTGATCCTCATGAAATTTGGGTTGATCTCCAGCTCAGTGGCAGTGTCTAACATCTTCCCAAGGGGCCCAGACCACTTGTTGCTCAATGTCTTGCCATCCAGTGCAGTCACCAGGTGTCTGAGACTCAGCTCCCCATTGTGCAAGTCACACAATCTACACGAACTTCCTGCTAAGCTTGGCCTCCACATAATGCATTACTCCTCCCTCCCAGCCAGTATTCACATTAGTACTGTCACCTCCTATGGCCAAAAGGGTCTGGTCTACTCCTCTCTCTCTTAGCCAGTTCACCAGGTGATCAGCAATGACCTCAGCATGACTTCTCTCCTCTGCAGCTTCTTCTGGCACAAAATGCCACAAATATTTCCCACCTGGTTCATTGTACACTGTGTAGTGTTCTTCCTTAATGAGGCCAGGAAACTGCCTGTCACCACTCAGCTTCCATCATCACTTTGGTGTCAGCTCTTTTCCCATCAAAGAAGATACAGGTGATGCCATTTTCCCTAATCTCTTCATCAAACTTCCTGAGCCCTCCTCACCTTGGTGTGGTCAATCACCAGTGCTGTGTCAAACTCTGTGATAAGACCAGCATCAATCCAGGCAGCAGTGGCAATCTCTGCAGTCTCTCTCAGACCAGTGTGATGTCTCAAGCTAGCCTGAGCTATGTTGGTGATATCATCAGTGTTGTATTTCTTCTTCTTAGCCACAGGCAAGGAAGAAGTTGTCGCAGCCTCTGGTATGAAGTCTTCGTCCTCCTCTCTCCTCTTTGCCTCCTCCAGTATATCTCCAGTCTCCTCGAACTCCATCTCCAGCAGTGACTCCTCCCTCAACTCCTCCTCTTTCTTGGCTGACTCCTCGGCCTTCCTTCTCTGCTCCTGTCTCCTGATCTCAGGGTGATCAACTAGACCCATTTGGTGTGCCCCCACACTAGCCACCTTTTCTCTCTGACCTTTAATGAAGGCAAGCTCCTCCACTGGTATCTTCTGCTCGCTCCTGCAGCTGCAGTCAATGTGAACCTCACTGTTGCAGACAGGGTTGCACTGAAGCTCACTGCAGCTCCTGATCACACAGTGACAGGTCACAGGTCAGGATGTCCACCAATTTGTCTAGTTTCATCATGAACCTATCTTTGACCTCTAGCTTCACATTGCCAATGGACACCACTGCCTCATCCCACAGTGCCTTCACTTTAGCCCTGATCCTGACCTCAGTGTTGATTACAGGTCCTGTGAATAGAGCACTGGCCTTTCTCCATTGAGCCAGTAGCCCTGGAACAATGCTGTTGTTAATCAGGTCATTAACTGGGTAATTCCTCCTGTCTTCCTCACTCATCTCTCTCTCCTCAACAAACCATACCTCAGCAGATCTCTGGCTGTGGGCAGCTCAGCAGGGGGAAGTTCCCTCCCAGTCCCCACCAAATGACTTAAGTGACAACTTGATTTGCTTCGGGTTCTGATTTCTTTCTGACTCATCCTGTGGACCTGTAACAAAAGAAATGTCATTGAAATTTGGATAGGCCTACTGATTATGATTACATAAAATTAAGTTAATTGAAATTCTTAATATCTTCGTATAAGCTCAGATAAAGGGTTGTGTTGTTATAGGTACAAGACTTAATTATTCAAAGTACCGGTAATGACAATTTCATATATCTATCATATCAAAATATACAGAAAGTTTGGTTCACACACAACATTTTGAATAATTTGAATTACACAATATTTACATTACGAAGTAATCAAAATTGTCAAAAAGGAGGGAAAACACTTGCATTCACAATCAAAACTCCAGCATTTGTGACTATGTGAAACTTAGAAACTATACTGCACACCAAAAATAACCAAAGTTGACCACGCATATCAATGGCACATTGATATATGATGCTACAGTCATATTTAGGTTATATTTCAAACCTTTATGGTCAAATATAAGTAGGTAAATGGCTTTTTTAAACAACACTAAAGATATTTTTAAGTTTGCTAGATAATATGACATCATTTGAGCATTTGTAGTTTTTGAATTGTTGACTTTACTAAAATTGACACACCCTAATACTGGATTGCACTTGTCCATTCTTCACTTTTATGCCTGGGCTATAATTTTTTGAATTGGGCACTCAACATAAATTGATGAAACTTCATATACATGTGTATCAGCACAAGATGTGTTTATAGTAAGAATCCATCCAGATTCTTGCACCAAAGGTCAAGGTCACAAGTATAGGAGGGAACATCATCATTATTCTGATAATAGTTCTTGTTTTAACCATTAGCTCTACAATCTGAAGATATTATGAAGTAAAGTTATGAAGATGGTTAAAAAGTTTAATTGTCCTAATCTTAGATCTTTAACAGGAGGAACTGATAATTAAATTTTGGGTGTAGAGCCAATTTTGTTTTTGTCGACTAACTAAAATTGGAGACAACAGCTATACCAGACAGCATATGGTTTTTTTTTAAAGTTATCCAATGTGTTTTTTAAGCATTTTTAACTCTGGAAGTAGGTGCAATACAGTTAATTTATAAAAAGTTCACCATTTCTTGGATTATATGCGCATTTAATGTTCCTTGAACATTACAATAGTTTTAAGTGAAACTTTGAATTCTGTACTATCATCTATTTCAGGTAACTTAATTAGGCCATTATATCCATGGCTACCAATACAATTATGATGTACCTTGTATTTCTTACAGCAGAAGATATTACTGCAAAGTATACTAATGAACTTAAGATAAAAGTTAGTGAACTCCCTAAAGAGAGAAGAACAGAAATTCATCAATTTATTAAATCTGAGTTTCCCAATTTAAACAGTTCTACAAAAGAAATTGGTGATGAAAAGTTCATATGTGTATCTAAACAAGGTTTGTAATAGAATAAGTTATGTATTTAGAAATTGAGAGATTGCATCAGCTCATCTTTAAAATCTTTCAAGAATATTTGTGAATTTTTGTAACGTAACTTAACAGAAAACTTAAGAAGAACTTAGTAAGAGGAAAATCATTTGTTTCTTAATGGCTTCAGCCATTTCATTAGCCTAAACTTACATAGCATGCTGAAGAGGAATATGTTGCTGTAACAGATGACCTTGCATAGTTTCTGTTGCATTGCTTTCATCACTTTATAACATTTTGTTCTCTGTTTTCCAAGATAATTTATAAAAAAAGGAAATTTTTCTAAATCAAACCATATGGCCAGTGAAATTAAGCAACTATGAGTCTGTTCAGTAGTTTTATAGGTGACTCTTCCACATTCAGGTAATGTTCAGATCATGTAAAGCTATAGGTCCCCTCCATCACATGATCTTGTATGTGTTTGGTTGTGAACCTGCGCTGATGATGATCTAGTTGTATAAACCCATTTATTTACTAAAGATTTACATAATTAAAATACTTTTTTGTAATGTTTCAAGGAATTTAAATATTCAGACATGATAAAGAAACTTAATTTTCTACCTTTTACTCAACCAACAAAAGTTTTTTATTTTCCTTATGAACTTGTTGCGCAGTTCATAATTTTATACCTTGAAAATCATTAAGGAAATGCATTATGGGTTATGCTTGTCCGTCTATCTTCAAAAGCTTATTAATTATGGAAACTGCTTAAACTGAAATAAACTCAACAGTTTTGCCTTTCCTTATTGATGGCATACGCTTACTATGTTTGTAGTTTTTTTGCGCTTAGAGCCCTCAGAAATTCCAGTTTCATTATAGGCCGTCCCCTCCCCGAGTTTTGAAGTAAAGTAGTTCATGTGTAAAAGAAAACCTATATCCTCGTCTGTGTTTTTTACTGTATCTTTGAATTTTATGCTTTTTTTTTTTTATTGTTTATAATTTTTTATTTATTTTTTTTAGAAAGCTGTAGGAAGAAAGAACGAAGGGATTCATGGCCCAATCGCAAGTCACGTGAACTTCGTTTTGTACAAGGAAAATATTGATACTATGGAAGCAATAAATATCCTTGCTGGAAAGTTGAGGTAGGTTAAACTCTTAAATTTATATATGTTGACATATTTGTTGCGTTTATAATGAATTTTTTATCGGTTAAATTGACTATTTGATTGCATCTATAAGATGAATGAGAGTATTTATACTATACATTGTCTATTACAAAAATTTGTAGCCTCGTCGCAACACCGCTTCCCGTTAGATCAGCGAGGTTAAGCGACGTTGCGTCTGTTCAGTAGTTGCGTGAATGACCGTCCTCCGCGTTCAGATGATGTAGTGACCTATGTAAAGCTGTTTGTCCCCTCCATCATATCATCTTTGATGTTGTGAAGGAAGTCAAACAACCCAATCACTATTATTACAGAATTTGTAGATACACTGTTCAAAAGTCTTTGTGGAAAACTTCCTGTTTCTTACCTATTTAAGTAAGAAACATAGTTTCAAGAAGTCTTTTTGAGCTGATTATACACAGTTTTGGAAAAAGTTACTTGAAGACAAAATTTCTAAAAAGCAAAAATTTACTGATTGGCAAGATTTTCTTCAAATTTTTTTTTCTCTCACAACTAATACATACATACCATGCATCCATTATCAAAATCTCGTTTCCCAACAAAATGGGGTGAGGAGGTAGAAACGAGCCGGATATAAAATACAGAGCGTAATGAAGAGGAAAGAAGTTGGAAACTAAAGCGAACATGTCCATTCACACACCGCCCCCCCCCCCCCCCCCCCCCCCCCCCTGACATGGCCAAATTTCACTCCTGTGGCGCTTCCAGGCCTTCTCAAAAGAAGAGAGACTGTCACGAACTTGCATACCTCTGACAAACCATTTCCATTCCAACCCATTTGCAGCCACTTCTCGCGCATCACCCAGACCAAGTTCACGCTTCCTCACACAATCATTCACCATGTCTATCAATCGTCTCGGCCTTCCTCTCCTCTTACCTTCGCAAAATACTCTTATACACTCTTTTCACAATTGTTATCTTCCAATCTTTCAACATGTCCAAACCACCTCAACACACTTTCCTCAATTTTCATTCTCACTCACTTCTGAACACCACATCTTTCCAGAACTACACGATTGCGTACTCTTATCAATCCGATGCACGCCACACACATTTCTTAGATTATTCATCTCAACCGCTCTTACTCTTGATTTCTCCCTTTCATTCCGTGCCGGTGTTTTACATCCATACAAAAGTGTCGGTACTAACACCCCTTCATGTAATATAATATCTCTCAACATCTGTTCTCAGCGCACCCGCCGCCTTTCTTTCTCGATTCATTCTACTATTAACTTTATCACTACTCGTACCTCTTTTATTCAAGACTACCACCTCTAGTGTTTCATCATTCAACATCACGTGACGGCCCGAATTTCCTTCTCTCCACAATCAATAACTTACTTTTACTCGCTAATAAAATTTTAAAAAACTCGGTTATTAATGCTTAGTTCTTTATGCTTTTTAAAAAATTTCTAGGCGAACTTGTTTCCCGAAAGTGTACATACTTCACTGAAGGCGATCGGAATGTAGCGGAGATAGGGCGTTCAGTACAGTTTGTACGTATGTGGTTGCCAGACCACTAAGGCCAACCGACGTCGATTGGCATCTCGATCGAGTGCAGCTAATTGCACATTTAAATTATTGTCCTTCCGTTCCAAATAATGAAACTGCCAAACTTTATTTTTTAGGCTGAAACCTGGCATGTTTTCTTACGCTGGCACAAAAGACAGAAGAGGAAAAACTAGTCAACTCGTATCTGTTTATCAGGTGATTCACTTCACGTTTTCTTCGGATGATTCGTGAACGTCTTTACAACAATTTATTTTATTTTTACAATAAATGTTAAATGATAAACATTTTTCTCTCTGAAGTGTGTTATGCTTTATTTCTTTTTGCATAGATCTGTTTAAGTTTGGCTATTCTTTCAAGAAAAAGTTTTGTAATGACGGTATTAATAGTATTATATTGGGAAAGGAGTTATTAAATTTTTTTTTTTTTATTTCACATCGTTGATATTATTGCCTTTTAAACTTTTCTACATTAAATTATGTTGAAGATCCTTCATTAACTTTTTCTTTTAAAATTCTACAAACAAATTTGATTTTGTAACGTCCTAAAACTGAAAGAAGCTGAATTACGACATTCTATCGACAAGTATATTGTGAGCTAGATTAAGTTGGGTTTTGTGTAGTGTGGATGTTTTGTGTCGCGTCGATCCATGGGTAATAGGTCCAAGAGAAAACGTAATAAATCCCAATTGAAACGCGTGGTATAACTATTTTGTTTTTAATAGCACTCTAATGCGTATCTATGGGTTCCACTGTGCTGCTCCTCCATTTTGAACTTCACAAAATTCAAGACCTTTGACAGAAAGAAGTAATGACATGAAGTGTGTGTGTGTATGTATATATATATATATATATATATATACAGGGTGGGCCATAAGTTTCCATACATAGGAAAAATTAAACGTTTGTTTTTATGTTTCAGATACCCTAAGAATATGCGTGTAAGATCTTGTTTACTGATGAAGCAAATGTTTACGTCAATGGAGAGGTTAATCGGCAAAACATACGTTATTGGAGTAATGCTAACCCTAACTGGCTGAGTCCGACGAAGATGCAAGGTGCCGGTAAAGTGATGGTGTGGGCCGGGATATGGGGTGACAGAATTATTGGACCAATTTTTGTCAGTGGAAATCTTAATGCCGAAAGGTATCTTAACATGTTGCAAGAAGAGATTTTCCCATCCCTGCTAAACGAGGAAGGTAACTTCCCAGTTTACTTCCAGCAAGATGGAGCTCCACCTCATTATGGTCTTCACGTGCGTCGGTATTTGGATCAGCAGTTTCCGGATGCTTGGATTGGTCGGCGTGGTCCTGTGGAGTGGCCTCCCAGATCCCCAGATCTCACCCCCCTTGATTTCTATCTTTGGGGGCACTTGAAGGCCATGGTGTATCAGGAAAAGATACGAGACATAAATCATCTAAAGGAACGTATCACCAACGCCATTACAAGCATAACGTCAACTGTGCTAATGCGTGTTCATCAACAGTGGGGAACACGTATTGAAATGTGTTTTCAAAACGATGGCAACCATGTAGAGCATATTATATAAATAAAAATGGTTGTCCATAAAAAAGTTTATTTTTCCTATGTATGGAAACTTACGGCCCACCCTGTATATATATATATATATATATATATATATATATATATATATATATATATATATACACTATACAGGGTGGGCCGAAAGTCTGGATCCATAGGAAAATATTTATTTTAATACATAAATTACAACAAATGGTAAATACTTAAAATGAATATCAACTTTAACTCGTAAATGCGTATCCGTGATACTGTACAGTAGTTCGTACTCCAGTATAAATACTCAAATACTTTTTTTATTTCAGCCCAGAAATGGCTTCGAATCTAACAACAGAAGACCGGGTAGAACTTGTGCTCATGTACGCAAGACAGGGCGCTACACACAGAGAAGTTGCTACCGAATTCAATAGAAATCATCCTGATAAGCATCCAGTAACACATGCGACTGTTGGCAAGTTGTTTAAACGTTTCAAAGAAACAGGAAGTGTACATGATCGACGGCGTTCTGGTCGTCCAAAAACTGCAACTGATGAAAATACCTCTGCAATGGTATGTGAAACTTTAACGAATAGTCCAGTAAAGTCAACAAGAAGATTATCAAATGAAACACGCATCTCGAGAACGTCAATTCGAAGAATTATTAAAAATCATAAATTCCATCCCTAAGTGTCTCGATGTCAGAGGCCGTCAATTTGAGCATTTGTTATAATTTGTTGTTTATACTGGAGTACGAACCACTGTACAGTATCACGGATACGCATTTACGAGTTAA
>JAJOZX010004016.1:257500-310000 GCA_023014485.1 Bathynomus jamesi | reverse complement strand
TTACTTACTTACTTCGTAGCCCCCGGGTTCTCTTACGCGAACCCGGCGGCGCTCAGTATCCGCGACCAACGTGGGACGGGTCCATAGGGTCTCGTAGAGAGGTAATGTTGGAGTTGTCTTTGTTGAGAGAGAGTGTGGCAGTGTAAGAGTAGTGTTCTGTGTCCTCAGGTGGAGGTAGCATTTTGACAGGTGGAGGTGTCAGCTAGGTGGAGTCTGTGTCTGTATTGTGGAGGGAGGGGTGGTGGCCTGAACGGAGCCTGGCCAGAGTAAACTCTTGTTTTCCTTGGGAGGGTTTGTTCGCTCTGATGGACTACAGGGGGAGTATCGTGAAGGACAGTGTTGTGTGGTTGGTCGAGTAGGTATTTCCGGGTGAATTCTGTGTGGAGATGTTAATGGGGTTGATGTTTAGGGAGGGGGGGGGGGGGGAATATTGTTCAGTAGCTGTGAATACTGAGCAGCAGGAGTACGTTTTTGTTGCGGGGTGGGGGATTGTGTAATGTGAGATGGTGACAGGGGTGGTCTGGGGCCAGTGCTCTGGAGAAGAATGAGTCCTGTCATGTTCATGTGGTGTTCGATGGGGAGTATTTTCGTATCTGCATGTAGATGTGGGATGGGTGTGGTTCGGAGGCAGCCAGTAATGCTTCTGAGACCTCTGTTTTGTGTGGTCTGTATCTTTTCTGGTTTGTGTGGGAGATGGACGGGGACCAGGCGGGGGCAGCGTAAGTTAGGGTAGTACGTACAAACTGTTTGTATAGGATACTGAGGGATTCCTTCTGTTGACGAATGTTGTGGAGGTGAGTGTTCTGAGAGCGTTGAGTTTTTTTGTTGCTTTGGAGCAAATGTTTGATATGTGAGGGGAAAAGGACGGTGTGTGTCTAGGGTGAGGCCAAGGATTGTTGGGGTTTTTTAGAGGTAGGGGATGTCCCATGAGGGTGACTCTCGGGTGTGCTTGGGATTCGTGGCGGTCTGAGGTTAGGAGGGTGATGGAGGATTTTGAGGGGATGCTGACATCCTATGTTAGTCAGCCAGAGTTCCAGATTGGTAATGTACTGCTGGATCAGGGTGTGGCGGTGTTACGGTTATGGTGTTGTGCTGTTATGGTCAGGTCATCTGCATAGGAGGAGACGTGGACATGGGGGAGAGAGGTTGTGGGAGGTCGTGCATGAAAAGGTTGAAGAGGATTGGAGAGAGTATGGAGCCCTGTGGGGCGCCATTGTATAGTCTGTAGGTTTTGGATGAGTGTGTTTGTGTATGACTTTGCAAGTCGGCTGCAATGAGATAGTAAGCATTTCTTGTCATTGGTGGGGATGTCGAGATCAATAATCTTTTGTGCAAGAATGTGGCGTGGGACAGTGTCGAAAGCTTTGTTGATGTCGATGGCAACAAGGACTGTGCGGGCAGGGGGGGATAGTTGGTTGAAGCCATCTAAGATGTGTTGGGTTAGGTTTGTAAGAAGCGTTGTGGTGGAGTGGGCGGACCTGAAGCCGTGTTGGGTTTGTGAAAATGTAATGTGTGGTTGTATGCGTCTTAATATCAGTTTTCGAGGACTTTGGAAATGGTTGAGAGAAGGGAGATGGCCGGTATGAAGCAGGTAGGTTGGGGGGTTTATTGGGTTTCAGTATCGGGATGATGTGTGCCAGCTTCGAGGTAGAGGGTATGATATTGTGAAGCCAGGAGTAGTTGAATATGTTTGTGAGGGCTGCAATAGCAATTGGACCAAGGTGTTTGAGATGAATGTTTGAAATGTGGTCTGGGCCTTCGGCATGAGAGTTTTTGAGGGATTTTATGGCTGCAGCTGTGCCTTGGGGTGTAAATGGATGTGGTTGTTGTGGGTCGGCCGAGAGTTTCCGTATGTTTTTGAGGATTTTCCTATTATTGGGAACAGTGATTTTATGGCTAATTTTTGAGTAGTGGTGCATGAGTAGGTTGCAGTGTTTTTGTGGGGATGGAATTTGGTTACAGTTGGAAAGGAGAGCTTCGTGTGTGGGGGGTGGGTTAGTATATATATATATATATATATGGGCTACGTAGTGGCCGATGTCGTAACACCGCTTCTCGAAGATCAGCGAAGTTAAGCGACATTGGGTCTGGGTAGTAGTTGGATGGGAGGCCGTCCTCTGCGCCCAGATTATGTAGCGACCCGTGGTTCGGATCCCACGTAAAGCTGTAGGTCCCCTCCGTCATATGACCTCAGATGTTGCGAAGGAGGTTAAACAACCCAATTAAAAAAATATATATAATATATATAATATTTTTTTTTTTTTTTAGTTCGGGAAGAACCGATTCGCCTCTATTTAAAGGGCATATCTCAGTGGAAAAAACAAAGAAAAGTGAGAGGAAAGCCAGAGGAAAAAGAAAGGGTGGAGGGGACAGTCGAAGTGGAAAAAGACCAAGGACTGCAGGGTCGAGCCCCATCATCCTTGGGTGCTAGGGCGGGAGGGCGCACGTGAAACCTCCAGGAACAAGCACGTACAAACGAGCACAAGAGCACTCAAGAGCACGAGCTTAGAACCCCTTGCGGGGCTAATATATATATATATATATATATATATATATATATATATATATCCCCCTCCCGCGGGCGGTCTTTCTGGGGTGGATCGCCCGCGGGCTCTGCCTACATGTGGCGAGGGGGTCAGCCGCGGCTGGGGGCCCTGCCGGGTCCCCGCCCGGTTGCGAAGTGGACTTTTAGCATACCCTGCTATCCTACAGCCCCCTCTTTCCTGTCTTCCCCTCTTTACCCTCTTCCTTGCCCCCTCTGTTTTTTCTGCTTTCTCTGTTCACTTCGCGCGCCCCGTGGGCTGCCGGGGCTGGTCGCTGGGGGTCTCGCCCCATGGCCGGGGCCGGACTAAGTTGGCTGGTAGGGTGCCCAGGCCTAGGACCCTGGGGGGCCTTGGTCTTTGCTGCCGGCGGGGGAGAATCTCGACGCTGCAAGGGCCCCTTTTGAAACGGGGGTACCTGCATGGGACGAGGCACCCACCCCCCGCCGGCGTGCGCTTGGTCCCTTGGGCCCCGGGTAATCGGTTCCCGCGGCCCCGGGCGCGAAACTACAATAAAAATTTTCTATGGAAACACTTACAACTCTAATGGACCTCGTTGACGACCCGGCTTGTGCATCTGACCTCCCTCTGACTACCTCTTTGGACCGTGGGTCTGGTAAGGGCAGTCGGCAGCCCTCGCCCACCCGTTGCTCTTCTTGCGACGCCTCCTCTCCCTCTCTTCCCAGGCTCGTGGCGCCGTTGCCCGACCCCGCCAGTAGCGGATGGACCTGCAGTGGACCCCCGACCCCTGGATCCCCCCATATTCCACGTCCCGATAGGGACCCACCTGCTTTTTCGCCCTCAGGTGGGAGGCCCGGGCCCCGGTCGCCTCCCACTCCGGTCGGGCCTCATCGCCCCCGGCCCCCTCGGCCCCTGGGGGACGTGGGACCCGACGTCGCCGTCCGCCTTTCTCGTCTTCTCGCCCCCTCGAAGTTCCGGTGGTGTTTGGTCAGACGGCTTCACTCGGCCTTAGGACGATGGACAAGTTCCTCGTCCTCCGCCCCTCCTCTCCAAGCCCCTCCCACTAACCACGAACGTCTCTTTCGAGCGATCAATGGGAAGACGGGGACGGCGCGTTTTGACCTTCGGCCTCAGAGGGATGGCTCCATTTTGATAAGGTCGCGTTCCTCTGCCGAAACCTCCTCTCTGCTCGCTATCCCCGATGTCCTGGGCTGCGGGATCACGGTGACTCCCCACCCCGCCTCAATCAGTGCCAGGCACAATTTACGCTGCTCGTCTTCTACCCATCCCGGTGGAAGACCTCCAGATTGACCTCGCCTCCCAGGGTGTTGTGAGGGTGTACCGCTTTCCGACAGATCGCGTCCCCAACTGCCCCTTCTCCTCGCCTGCTCCTCACTTTCGACTCACTGGTGCCCCCCGTTTCGGTATTCTGGGGCTTTGGTGAGAGACGAGCGTGCGAATTCTCAGTACGACCATACGTGCCAGATCCTACGCGCTGTTTTCAGTGTAATAGGTTTGGCCACGTGAGCAGCTCCTGCCGTCAGCCGGCCCCGTTGTGTGTCCGCTGCGGCGGCCCTCCCCACCCCTTGCCCTGTACTGCTCCGCCTTCCTGCACCAACTGCCATGGACCACACCCTGCTTCATCCCGCTCTTGCCCGTCCTTCCTCTTTGAAAGGGAGGTTCGGGCCCTCTGTTCATCAGAGTTTCTCAGCGCTCGGGAGGCGCGGGAGCGGTTGCGTGGCGGCGAGGCCCGGCGTGGTGCCTCGTACGCCGAGGCTCTCCGTTCCCGGACCCCGTCCTCACCGGCGGTTCCCAACGCGCCTCCACCCACCGGTCCGCTACTCCCAGTCCATCCTCTGCCGCCCAGCGGACTCCTACCGCGGCCCCGTACCACCAGCGCGTCCCCACGTGCTCCCTCCGCGAACGCCGATGCTTCGTCGGCAACCCCCCCTGCCCCTTCTACGCCCTCTCTACCGGCGCCTTCGGCCACCCCATTCCGGATCGTGACCCGGCGTCACCCACGCGGCCGCACGACGGAGGGATAGGGGCCGCAAGCGCCGCGCCAGGTGACCCGAAAGGTTCGACGCCATAAGCCTCGCATCACCTTCCTCTCCTAAACACAAACGCCCCCTTCGCCCTACCGCCCCGTGTCCTCACCGTCCCCACTGCGCAACCGTTATGCACGCTCCCCCCTGGTGTCCCCGTCGGCCCTCGTGGTGGAGGTTGAGATACACCCCTCTCCGGCCCGGTCGATGGACCCACTGGAGGGGGAACTCGCCCGCCTGGTCGGCGTGGGTGGGACGTGCACGCCCCCGCGTTTGACCCGCCCCATCTCTCTCCTCGACCTGCCAATGCCTCTGGGTGAGGTATTATTTTCCACTCCCCCTCGTAGTCCTGCCTCCCCCGCACCTCCGGTGAAGGGAGGGGCATTCTGGATACCTCTCACATCCCCTTCTCTGCATCGCTCTCCCCGGACGTCCGGGAGACTCCTCCTCTGGAGGACTTGCCGGCGTCTGGTTCCACATCGCCCCCTCGTCGGGGGGACCCTCGCCTTCGCCCTCGTTCGGCGTCCCTCACTGAACTCCGGGGCTTTCCGATTCCCTCTTTAATCTCGGGCCGCCCGATCGGCCCACCCACCCCATAATCATCCTTTACGCTGACCTTCCTACCCCTCCCTATACCTCGCTCCTGCAGTGGAACATCCGCGGGCTCCTGGTAGGCCTCGAGAGTCTCTCCTCTCTCCTGGCCTCCAGGTGTCCGGCGTGTTTCTGCCTTCAGGAGACGATTCTGGGATCCCGTTCCCTCCCTCGAGTGTCCGGTTACTGCGGGCTCCCTTCCCCGCCTCTCGATGGGGCGGGGAGGGGGGCGCCGCGGTCTTCGTGCACCGCTCCGTCCCTTTCCGCCCCCTCCCGCTCCGTACAGTCCTGCAAGCTGTGGCCGTGCGCCTTTTCTTGGGGCGCCAGCTCACGGTCTGCTCTCTTTACCTCTCCCTAACGTACGCCCTCCACCCGATTCTCTCCGTGACCTAATTCTCCAGCTTCCCGCCCTTTTCTGATTCTCGGGGACTTCAACAGTCGGGACCCGGCCTGGGGGACGTTTGCTCCACCTTTCTCTCCGGGACCCTTCTCTCCCTTATGGACGAGCTCGAGTTCACCTTTCTGAACGATGGCTCCCCAACCTGCCTTCACTCGGCCCATGACAGTTTCACCTGTATCGACCTTTCCCTGGTTTCCCTCGAAATCGTGACGGAGTTCACCTGGGAGGTCCTGCCGGATTCTTCCGGCAGTGACCATTTCCCAGTGTGTCTTACCCCGACCCGTCTCCCCCCCCCACCTCTGTCCGCCCGCGCTGGCTGTTCGCCCGAGCAGACTGGGCCTCATACGCGAGGGCACGGCGATCTCGCCATCAATTCCTGCCTTTCCCTCCGTCAATGAGGCCCTCGCCTTCCTCGAGAGTAAGATCCTCTCGGCTGCCGCCAGTTGCATCCCCCGTACCTCTGGCTCCCCCAGACCGCGAAGCGTCCCATGGTGGACCCCAGAGTGCTCCCATGCCGTTCAGGAGCGGCGCCGTCCGGCCGCCGCTTCTACCGGACCGCCAGCTGGAGCACAAGATAGAATTCAGCGCCTGAAGGCAGTGGCCCGTCGGGTCCTGAAACTGGCCCGGCGTACCTCCTGGCGGAGTTACGTGTCCGGGATCTCCTCCTCGACTGCCCCCTTGACTGTTTGGCGCAAGGTGCGTAGCTTTGAGGGGACCCGTGTCCCCCTCGACCCCGGTGCTTCGGGTCGGGGACGACGAGTTCGTGTCCGATCCGGAGGCCGTCGCGAACGCACTCGCGGCGCACTTTGCAGCCATCTCCAGTTCCGATTCCCCCCACTCCCGCCGCGACCCACCGGAATTTCCACCTCATAGGAATGACCCCTATAATCACTGTTCCACATGACAGAGCTTCGGGAGGCCCTCCGCCCCCGACGCTCCTCCGCCCCCGGCCCCGATAATATCCCCTATGACCTTTTACGGCATCTCCACCCCTCTGCTCTCAGCTTTCTACTGGACCTCTATAACCGGATTTGGTTGGAGGGTTCATTTCCGGACCGATGGCGTGAGTCCATCGTCGTCCCCATCCGAAGCCCGATAAAGACCCCTCACTCCGTCGAACTATCGCCCCATTTCCCTAACATGCTGTGCCTGCAAGGTGATGGAGGCGATGGTCGCCTCGCGGCTGTCCTTTACCTTGGAGGCGAGTGACCAGTACCCTGCACCCAGGCTGGTTTCCGGCGCTTCCGGTCTACCACCGCCCCCTCCTCTCCTTAGCCATGACGTGCAGGAGGCTTTCTCCGGCGTCAATTTGTACTCGCCGTCTTTTCGACCTCCAGAAGGCCTACGATACTACCCGGCGGAGCGCGGTCTTCGACTGCTTACGCTCCCTGGGTTTCGTAGGCTTTCTCCCTTCCTTTATTTATAACTTCTTGTCCGCCCGTTCTTTCCGCGTCCGCATCGGTTCTGCCCTCTCTGACCGCTTTCCGTTGGAGGAGGGTGTCCCTCAGGGTAGTGTCCTTAGCGTCTTGTGTTTCTCACTCGTGATGAACACAGTCGCTACGGTCCTGCCTACATCCGTTCGTAGCTCCCTCTATGCGATGACCTGGCTATCTATTGCTCTGGCCGCCTCCCGTCTTGGCTGAACGTCGGCTCCAGCTAGCCATCAATGCGGTGGTTCGCTGGGCGTCCTCGGTTGGCTATGCTTTCTCACCCTCTAAGTCTTCCAGTATGCTTTTCCGTCCTCGGCGCCTCCGTCTGTCGCATACCTTCGCTCTTACCCTTGCCGGCACTCCTCTTCCCCTCGTCCCATCCGTTAGATTCCTGGGTATGACCCTCGACGGATTTTTCGGTTGGGTTCCACACCTTAGGCGGTGCGGCAACATCTCGCCGCACCCTCTCCCTTTGGGTCATCTGTCCCACACGACCTGGGGGGCGGACAGGCGTACTCTGCTGCGCCTGTACACCTCCCTGGTGCAATCCCGTGTCGACTACGGCTGTGTGGTCTACAGTTCCGCTCTCTCCGGCACTCCGTATGCTGGATCCTCTTCTCCACCGTGGCCTTCGCCTGGCGTCGGGTGCCTTCCGCTCGTCCCCTGTCGCTAGTCTTCAGGTGGACTGTGGACACCCCCCCCTGGCCCTTCGCCGGGGCCTTCTCATGGCGAAGTGTTACCTTCGCATCTGCCGCCTCCCGAAGTCCCTACTCTTCTCCGCGATCTCCCAGGCGCTACCCCGGCCTGACACGTGGCATTTCGCTGCCTCTCTGGCCGAGATTTTCTCGTCCCTGGGGATCCCCCCACCCTCTATTCTGCCGTTCTCCTTCGATCTGTCGCCCCCCTGGCGGACCACCCCTATCTGCCGTTGCCAGGCGCTCCGTGGCCTGCGTAAGGAGTCTCTTCCTGCCGTCCTCCGGTCTTCTTTTCTGGCCCATCTTCCCGTCCATTCGGACGACGTTCCCGTCTACACCGACGGCTCGCGCTCCCCTGCAGGTGTCGCGGCCGCCGTCTTCTCTCCGTCATTGTCACCTACCTCCCGGGGTATCCCCCTGCCGGTTCAGGCCTCCATCTTTTCCGCGGAGCTCTTTGCCCTTCTGGAAGCCCTCCGTCTGGTATCGGGTTGTTCGCGGTCCTCCTGTACCATTTTTTCGGACTCGCTGAGCGCCCTTCAGGCGCTCGAGCGCTATGATTCCCCGGACCCCCTCGTACGCCTTATTCAACAGGAGTACCATGTCCTGCACACCATTCACCGGATCCGGGTCACCTTCTGCTGGGTTCCCGCCCATGTTGGTGTTTCCGGTAATGAGGCGGCGGACCGCTTAGCCCGGTCCGCCGCCTCGCTGCCTCCCCTCCCCCGCCCGCTCCCCTTCTCAGACTATGTGCTGGTCTTTCGTTCCTTTTACGATCGCATGTGGCAACAGTCCTGGGACGATGCCACCGGAAATAAACTCTGGTCCATCCGCCCCCGTCTGTCATATTGGGTGTCCTCTTTCCACCGCTCCAGACACAAAGAGGTCGTCCTTGCGCGGCTTCGCATCGGCCATACGCGCCTCACGCACGGCTATCTTATGTTCCGGCAGGAGGCTCCTCGTTGCGCCTCCTGCCAGTCGCCCCTCACCGTCTCTCACATCCTTGTGGAATGCCCCACCCTGTCGTCAGTACGTCGTCGCGCTTTTCCGTTCCTTTCTGATTTCCCCCTCCCCGAACGTTTACGCCTTATGCTCGCTGAGAGCCCTCTCTTCTCGCTTGACCGTCTTTTCCTCTTCTCCTCCCAATCTCGCATCCTATCTGAGCTTTAGGTGGCTTCTCACCTGTAGTCCGCTGTTCTCCCTTTTCTAGTGCCTTTTCTCCGTCTCCGTTTCTCTTTCTCGTATTCCGCCTCGCCATGATATCCGCTACCATATAGCGGGAAATGGCGGTAAACGCCCCAATACAAAAAAAAAAAATATATATATATATATATATATATACAGGGTGTTTGAAAACTTTCTGTACAAATTGTAATGGGGGATAGGCAACACCAAGACAAACCCTTTTCGTCTATAAGTGTATGTCCGCTGACGTCACCATTCGGCGCGAGAGGGCGCCGCTGCAATTGGCTAAAAGGTGAAGTGGGCTAGACTCGCGCTTGCCGCGGGCATTCTTAAATCGGACGTAGTACGCGTAACATGGAGCGCTTCACGACTGCTGAGATGGCTGACATGCATATGGTGTATGGGGCTGCCAGTGGAAACGGAAGAGCTGCTGTGAGGTTGTACGACAGCGCTTCCCAAACAGACGTGTGCCAAACCACCAAACGTTTGCTCATTTGCATCGGCGACTGCGAGAAACTGGAACATTCCATGTAAACATGCATGACACTGGTCGGGAGAGAAACGTGCGCACTCCTGACATGGAAGAAGAAATCCTACGGCGATTGAGGACAATCCAAGCGCAAGCACGCGAGGTGTTGCACGTAATCTCCTTCATTAGACGAAAGCGCTTGAGCACCACTTTGTGTTTCTTTTCCTCTCGTGGTTTTATTCATCATAAATATTTTTCACGTGTCACTTTCGTGAAATAATTTTTCATATATATATATATATATATATATATATATATATATATATATCCCCGCAAGGGGGTTCTAAGCTCGTGCTCTTGAGTGCTCTTTGTGCTCGTTTGTACGTGCTTGTTCCTGGAGGTTTCACGTGCGCCCTCCCGGCCCTAGCACCCAAGGATGATGGGGCTCGACCCTGCAGTCCTTGTCATCCTTGGTCTTTTTCCACTTCGACTGTCCCCTCCACCCTTTCTTTTTCCTCTGTCTTTCCTCTCACTTTTTCTTTGTTTTTCCGCTGAGATATGCCCTTTTAAATAGAGGCGAATCGGTTCTTCCCGAACTTAAAAAAAAAAAAAAAAAAAAAAAAAAATATATATATATATAACTGCAATGACCACGCAGTATATTAATGTATAGAAACGACGTAAGTATAGAGGAGTGTTCTGCACACGAGGAAGAGAAATAACGAACAAATGAAAAATGAGGTGACCGCCCGGGAATCGAACCCAGGATCTTCCGATTGCCGGTCAGATATGCTACCACTACACCACGGGCCTCGATCAGTCAGAAGTCGTAATTCTCCTACATAGGGCAGAAACCAATGCCTTGAGAGGGCACCCTCGCAAATCGTGAATATGTACATTTAACTGCAATGACCACGCAGTATATTAATGTATAGAAACGACGTAAGTATAGAGGAGTGTTCTGCACACGAGGAAGAGAAATAACGAACAAATGAAAAATGAGGTGACCGCCCGGGAATCGAACCCAGGATCTTCCGATTGCCGGTCAGATATGCTACCACTACACCACGGGCCTCGATCAGTCAGAAGTCGTAATTCTCCTACATAGGGCAGAAACCAATGCCTTGAGAGGGCACCCTCGCAAATCGTGAATATGTACATTTAACTGCAATGACCACGCAATCGGAAGATCCTGGGTTCGATTCCCGGGCGGTCACCTCATTTTTCATTTGTTCGTTATTTCTCTTCCTCGTGTGCAGAACACTCCTCTATACTTACGTCGTTTCTATACATTAATATACTTGTCATTTACCATTACTTATTCGGACTATAGTGGATTTAATTTTCCCAGAAGAGTTCCTTGTTCCATGCACGGTCTGTGTTTAACATATAATGTTCTCAGGGAACCATTCTGAGTTTGTGTATACTAAACGGACGTGTTTCGTGCCTTGAAAAGTGGACGCTCAATGTCCCGGTTGAGGTTTAAGTTTTGGTTTTTTTGGCTAAAAATACAATAGTTACCCCCTTTTTCTTTGATTTATTCAACACGACGTGAATGCAACGAGTCTTTTACTTATATAGAGGTTCTGAATGTAGGGATCTAGGCTTGCTTTAAACCCTAGATCCATGTCCAAAGCTGGATCCTGTCTGCTTTGCAGATAGCTGGTGAGGGAAGCTATATTTATGGGATCTCTTTGCGAGAGACCCGTTGCCCACGTCGGGCTAAAATCATGAAAAAGAAAAAAACTATGGTATTTGTCATTTACCATTACTTATTCGGACTATAGTGGATTTAATTTTCCCAGAAGAGTTCCTTGTTCCATGCACGGTCTGTGTTTAACTATAATGTTCTCAGGGAACCATTCTGAGTTTGTGTATACTAAACGGACGTGTTTCGTGCCTTGAAAAGTGGACGCTCAATGTCCCGGTTGAGGTTTAAGTTTTGGTTTTTTTGGCTAAAAATACAATAGTTACCCCCTTTTTCTTTGATTTATTCAACACGACGTGAATGCAACGAGTCTTTTACTTATATAGAGGTTCTGAATGTAGGGATCTAGGCTTGCTTTAAACCCTAGATCCATGTCCCAAAGCTGGATCCTGTCTGCTTTGCAGATAGCTGGTGAGGGAAGCTATATTTATGGGATCTCTTTGCGAGAGACCCGTTGCCCACGTCGGGCTAAAATCATGAAAAAGAAAAAACTATGGTATTTGTCATTTACCATTACTTATTCGGACTATAGTGGATTTAATTTTCCCAGAAGAGTTCCTTGTTCCATGCACGGTCTGTGTTTAACATATAATGTTCTCAGGGAACCATTCTGAGTTTGTGTATACTAAACGGACGTGTTTCGTGCCTTGAAAAGTGGACGCTCAATGTCCCGGTTGAGGTTTAAGTTTTGGTTTTTTTTGGCTAAAAATACAATAGTTACCCCCTTTTTCTTTGATTTATTCAACACGACGTGAATGCAACGAGTCTTTTACTTATATAGAGGTTCTGAATGTAGGGATCTAGGCTTGCTTTAAACCCTAGATCCATGTCCCAAAGCTGGATCCTGTCTGCTTTGCAGATAGCTGGTGAGGGAAGCTATATTTATGGGATCTCTTTGCGAGAGACCCGTTGCCCACGTCGGGCTAAAATCATGAAAAAGAAAAAACTATGGTATTTGTCATTTACCATTACTTATTCGGACTATAGTGGATTTAATTTTCCCAGAAGAGTTCCTTGTTCCATGCACGGTCTGTGTTTAACATATATATATATATATATATATATGGTTGGTGGCTAATTTCCAGTCAGTGGCGTAGGCGGGAAATATAGATTAGGAACAGTTCAATAACTAGTATGCATGTTTTGCGAGTAATCCTGCACCATCGTCCGTCCTTCTCTCAGAACTAAGATTGGCCTGTTGGTAGAAAGTAGAGATGTTTTGAGAATACTCGTAGAAACCACTTCCTTCGTGTTCACCGACCGAAGGTCTAAGTAAAATACTCGCACATTCCTGCAATTTAAATAAATTGTGTTAGTTTTTTGATCAGACTGTGTATTTCGTTTTTTGAGAGCTTTGCTACCTAACTTTAATTATAATGTGTATTCGGTCAGTGAACCCGTCTTGACGGCCTTCCAGTGAATACTTTTTCTTAAATAACAGCAAATGTTCAGGATAGATTTGCGTTCGACCCCTCTACAGTATCTTTGGGGTAAAAACCAGCTTAGTCACTGGAAGAAGTACATATTGCAATAACAACACACACGCACATAAATATAACTCGCGAATCGTCGCACAAATGGGGCGGTCGAGGCGTACGAAAGCGAAAAGTGCGATGATGTGGAGGTCCATTATAATATAAAATGCTGTACAGTGTACTTGCTTTAAGACTTGACATGTACATTATTTAAGATGTACATAATTGTGGACAAGATTGTATGTAATGAAAATTTAGTAGATATGAAAAAGCTATATAGGGCTATGGGTTGACTGCCTGATACCTCTCATCTGTTGGAAATTTCCAGCAGACTTTAGTGGAGAGTTAACGACAAAAATCCTGCGTTTTTCGTTAGAGTTATGTATGTGGAGGTCTTCAAAGGACCTCGGTAAGTAGAGTTTTAATTGGTTAATGTTAAATTTATTTGCCTTCAGCATTTTAGCGCTGCCTAATGTTAAAGAAATTACCTTACCTTATTATTTCGTTGGGCCTCGCTTTTGGTTGTAGGGCGCGACGATCTTTTTCGATGTAGGGCCGCTATACGATGGAGTTACACAACTAGTTGATTTGATTTAATTAATATAGGCAATCACCATATTTAAATTCCTGAAGGTATAGGCCTATCCTTTTGAGTTATTAGGTTTATATTACTTGTTATTCACTCAAAACTTATAGGGAGATTAAGTACACCTTCCTTGCTTAACATAAGCAGCTCTCAGTGCTGCAAATATAAATCTTCCTCTTAGGAATTTGCTGATTTTGCAAAGTTCGTTGACTCTTCTCTCGAAGTAATTTTTCATAAGTCAACAATAGAAAATTTTGATACGAAATAATTCTTTTTTCTTATGTGGACTCAATGCCTTCATATTGGGTTCGATGTATGGCGATTATTTTCATTCTCAATAGGCTATGTCGCCAATTCCAATTTTGTAGATATTTAATTCAATGAATTAATAATTTGTTTTTAATTAAGAAGTAAAGGTATCATATACGATACCATATTGTAAGCATATATAGTTTTTCCAAAGTAGAACATGGTTTGGCTCATCTTTACGACTGAAAGATATTGCCTTATAAAGACAAAAGATTACTGAAGGATATTGCCTTATAAAGACATGGTGTTTTTCGGCTGGATTTAATCATTAAATGCCATGTACAAGAACGGAGATCATACTCAAACGCTGAACATCTACTTTAACACTAAAACTTAACATTAAGTGAATTTAACTTGCATGCTTTAAGACTAAACTAAGAATTATATCATCGGCCATACCAACAATACAGATGATGAATATTGAGGCCAAAGTTAATGATTGGAAAAGGACGAAAAGCATTGTTCAGTGATGCACAATGAATAGTCACGCACTACACGTTCAAAAGCTGAAAAAGGACTAACATCTGGGGCCCAGAGAAAGGTGGAAGATGGCGAGTTAGGTATCACACAGGACGCCAAGCCATTATCGTACTCCAGACGTAGGATGAGCATCCATAATCTCGAAAAGGTGGGAAAATGCGATATGTCGGTGATGTACGATGATCCGGAGGTTATATATAAAGAGGGTTAATGCGAAGAAGAGGATGTGCGACGATTCGCGAGTTATATAATATATATATATAAATAATTAAATATATATCTTCAGAGTCAGAGGTCCTTAGCTCGCTACCACAAGGAACAGTATTAGCTCCATTATTCATAATCATGCAAACTGATATAGATGAGGAAGTTACCATTGACAGCAAGTAACATCCTTTACTGATGAGACAAAAATTAGTAGAAAATAAGACGCCCAGAGGATATAGGATCTCTACAATTCGTCTGAAGGCCAATTTAACACTGAAAATTTCCAACTATTAAGATGCAGAAACAAAGAAAATAACGACAGATATTGAGAACCGTTAAAAGAAGGGATAGGAATATAATGATTCCTCTATTGAAAACACTAATCATACCGAAGTTAGAAGACTGCTCGATCTTAACATCCCTATATAAAAAAAAAGACAACCTGTCAATTAGAAGTGACTCGGAGAAGCTTCACAGCGAAAATCAATGGCTGCAAAGAACTAAATTACTGGGAAAGGTTACGTCAATTAAATTTATATTCACTGGGAAGAAGAGGTATACCATTATTTACTCTTGGAAAGTAATGGAGGAACTAGTCCCTAATCTTACTTTGAACCCTATAACCACTCAAACAACAGTGGAAAGTAGAAAAGGAAGAAAGTGTTGTGTTCCCAAATTAAAGGCTAGACAGGGAACATCCTCAGTTATTTCCTCACTCCTGAAGGAAAGTAGTTTCGGTGTGAGAGGACCAAGACTGTTCAACTAGCTGCCCAAGGGACACGAGTGGTGTATCGGTGGATATCTTCAAAAGAAGACTAGACTCCTGGCTCAGAAAAATTGCAGCTGAGCCCAACGTACCTGGCTATATGAACTGCAGAGACAAGAAACCAACTCAAGAGGAGAGACAAGAAGTTTGACCTTCGTGAAATGAGGAAGGAATCATCGCACGGAACATTTGAAAGTGTGTGTGTGTGTGTGTGTACGCGCGCGCGCGCACCTTCCTTTTTGTTTCCGCCCGAATTGTTCATTCTGACGAAGCCCAAGCTTGTTGCTCTACCTTGGACCTACAGCTTAACGTGGAATCTGAACCACGACTCACCACGGGTGGTCAGAAATTACAAAGTCCTTGCTCGGACTCGATCTCGCGACCTCCCGATCAGCAGTCTTGCGCCTTAACCACTACGGCACCCAGCGTACCAATTTATTTATCATCCTATGTTTCTGGAAGGATGAACATCTGGGTAAGTTGTGCGCCGCTTGCTTTCGCTGGAAATGAATCCGATGCCAGTGGATTCGTAGTTAGCGATGTTAATCACTACGCCACCGAGGTGTGTATATATATACACCAACAATTTAAAGAGCTCTTGCGTTTTCATCTTTTGAGATATTTGTACGAGAGATCGTAAAAGCAAAACACCTCTTAATCATTCGTAACCCTTTAACTGCTCTTGTCGAGTATATTCGATTTTCATATAAACATGCTCGTATATTCAGTGGTGTTGTGTAGGGATGTACCGGATCACAATATAACCGGATATCTGTCTCTCTATTTTTGCCGGATATTTAGCTGGATCATGTATTTTTGAGGGCTTAAAATTTTAAAACTTGCAATGAACTAGTGGTTTAATAAACTTTTATGGTTCCTACTAATTTTACAAAATCATCATTCTCCTAAAAAAAAAAATGCAGATTAGAAATTTTGTTTATTCAATAAAAAAAAAAAATCTATAAACCGAAAATAAGAGATGAACTTTCTAAATATAAGCTATATACATAAAATAATACACAAAAACTTGAAATATGAAATTTATCAACAAAATGTGATTAAAATTTTAATTAATTATTCGGTATCCGGCCGGATCCTATTTGATATCCGGTGCATCCCTAGTGTAGTGGTTAGCGTCGTTGACTATGACTCCATCGGCCCCGGGATAGAAACCCAGTGACGGCAGCCGGCGCGCAGCAAAACCCAGCTGTTCATTCTTCACAAAGAAAGTGGTTGGTAGATAAATGGGTACCCTGGGTAGCCTAGTGGTTAAAATGCTGGGCTGCTGCTGGTGGGGCGTGGTTTGGATTCCACGTTAAACTGTAGGTCTAAGGTGGAGTGAAAAGCTTGACCTTCGTCAGAGTGAACAATTCGGGTGGAAGCAAACCAAAGGTTGCTCTGTTCGAGTATACTCAATTTCGGTTTTCTGTCGATCACTGAAACCCAGCACATTGATTCAATGACGTCATTGAAATGGAGCAGTTAAAGGGTAAAAGATGCGTGATGCAATTCATTACACTGGTATGCATATGAAATTTTTTTGTCTGCTGTGAGGGTTTTTTTCAGTTCATATTATATAATTCGACCATGCTGAATTCGAAAATGACATTGGTTTTCCTCGATCAGGTCAGGTTTTTTCTCTATTGGCCATTTATTATAAGTCCAATTTTATCCCCAAATTTATTGATTTTTTAGCTTAAACACTGTAGATACGAATAATATTATAAGAACACTCGTGAAAAATGAAAACATTGTGTGAATAAATACTTTTATTCATACAATGAATATGGAAAAAAGTTTATTGAGGAAGGAATGAAGTTTTTTTGGCTTTCCGTCTGTGTTTTCCTTCGGGCACGTCTCGCTTCAAACACCAGCAATAGTCCGCCAGCATATTGATATCCCAGTTTCCCTGGTACCTCTCTTCCATTATTTTGATATCTTGGTGAAATCGTTCACCCTGTTCCTCACTATAATCCCCGCAATTTTCAGGAAAATAGTCCAAGTGGGACCACAAAAAGTGTATTTTTATGGACATGCGCGACCCATGAGCTTTGAAAGCTTCCATCAAGTTTTCGACAACGGACTCGTATTCTGGACTTCTACGCTTGCCAAGAAAATCAGTGACAACTGATTTGAATGCCTGCCAGGCATTCTTCTCAGTTGGAGTCATTGCGTTTTCGAACTGAGTATCCTTGATCAAAGTTCGAATTTGAGGACCATCAAAAACCCCAGCATTTAGTTTAGCATCAGATATATGAGGAAATTTACTCTCGAGATATCGGAATGCTGAACCCTCCTTATTCATTGATTTGATGAAATTTTTCATCAAGCCCAGCTTAATATGAAGTGGTGGGAGCAAAATTTTTGTTGGTGGTACAAGGGGCACTGAAACGACATTATGCGACCCAAGTTCAAAATTCTCTCTGGATGCCCATTCACGCTGTGCATAGTGCTTCTCATCCACTCGGCTATCCCATTTGCAGAGGAAACATGGGTATTTCGTGTATCCCCCTTGCATTCCCAATACAAATGCCACAATCTGAAAAAAATGAAAATATTTAAAGAATTTAGAGAATTTGTTTTATCAGATAAAAAAATCTATGCATTGGACTGTATCACTTCTGTGGGGAAGTTAAGTGTTCTTATACGCTCTCAAATAACCTTTGGAAAAACAACATAGTCAATAGCAATAGTTTACTTATGATATTAGTATTACCTTCAAATCTCCACAGATCCTCCAGTTATGTTGGTCGTATACGAGAGCATCCAGTAAAATTTTCATGTTATCGTAGCTCTCAGTAAGTTGTACGGAATGTGCTACAGGGACTGATGCAACCCTATTCCCAATGTTGAGAAGTACTGCTTTCAAACTTCGTTTAGACGAGTCTATAAATAGCCTCCATTCTGATGCGTTATATGGCAGGCCCAAGGATTCGATTAGCCCCTCAACATTGCAGCAGTACACTAAGGAAGAGGTATTTTCGTGCACTGCAAAAAACTTGCGGAATTCTTCCTCTCGTTTCCTATACCAGGAGAATGTTGTTCCCGGAGCCAGCAAGTTGTCCTCTCGAAGTCGTGAGCCCAAGATCTCGGCAGCTAATTTGGAAAGTCCTAAATCCCTGGTAAGATCATTAAGTTTGGCCTGGTTGAGAGGCCTCGGCTCATTTGAAGCGGTATTTTGAGGTGTATACGACTGGGACTGGTCATTTGCATTGGTCATTGATTCATCATCAGAATCATCGAAGTCCAGGGTTTTGAGGTGGGTCGGGTTTGGAATTCCAGACCATGGGGTACAGGTCTCATAGCAGAAGGAATGTCAGGGTATACAACAATGTGTTTATTCTTCTTGTTAACTCCTGAAAATAGAAACACAGAAACATGGATATAAAACTTGCATATGAAATAGAAGAAGCATTCAGACAGTGGCGGCTCGTGAGGGAAGGCTGCGGTCTGTAAGATATGAAATAGGTCGATGGAGTCTGTATATTTTCTTTCTTTTTCATTTATATTGTCCCTTCGGGGACAATATGAATGAAAAGAAAGAAAATATACAATCATTGTATATGTAAATGTAACTTGTATAACAATATGTGTAAATGTATTTTCTATAACAATATGTATATGTAAATGTATGATTACCATTATGGTGAATATTATGCTATATATGGTGAATATTACATTATGGTGAATATTATGTCAAGTTTCATACGAGGATTTCAAAATATTTAAGAAAAATAAATTTATAAGCCCACCTTGGAGGTTTGTCATGCAAAAATAGCAATCTGTCACGTGATCCTTTCCTTCTCTCCAAATCATGGGAATTCCAAAAGGCAAAGATTTCGCTCTGCCTTTGCTCCATCTTCTCAAATTTTCGATGCACGTCTTGCAGCACATATGAGGGGCGAAATTTTTGTCCTGGTCCCCTAGCTTAATTCCAAAGTATGCTCTATACATTGTCTTCACAAATTTAGTGATTTGGGACTGGTTATTTGGCATGGTAACCGTCCCACATATGTAGCAGAATCTATTTGGATCATTTTTACACGCTCTATTCATTATGAAATATTTTATCTATATGCCTGAAAAGTAAAAAAAGATATTATACAAGTGAAACAAGTGATGATAGATGTTACTGTTCCAATTCCGCTTTGACAAAATCACTAAAAATTCTATTTTACTTATGAGGCCATAGCCGGATAACCTGAGCTGATGAGAAAAACGGATTGCAGATTCGAAATCAGCAGGAAAAACTCTATAAGAACCACTTACAAAACCCTTGACAGCAAAATTGATGCATACCAGTGTTATTTATTATTCAGGGTGTTTTTAATAGGGACTTACTTCTAAACTTGACGTACTATTCGTCTAAAAGGAATAGAAAGTTTATCACAACAAATTACGGCGATTTAATCATATACCGTTCAGGATAACTTTGCGTTAATGATAAGTTTTATTAGCAGTTTATAAATTTCCTAACAAATCTCTAGGTTGTTAGAGTGCCCTGGGTTCCAGTCTCGGCCGGTCTCGTTTCGGACTTGAGATTTCAGGGGTAAAGGTGCTCTTTTGGTTCTTCTTCAGTGAGGTAGTGGCAGTGGTGGGCACCGTTAACCAAAAAGTTAACTTCGTTAACCGCTAATCCGTTAAACATGTAACGGAAGTTACCGATAAACCGTTAACGTTAACTTTTATTATAAAAAAAATGAAAAACACTATATATATATAATTTAATTTTCCCTTTTCTTCTCGTTCTCCATTTTAAAGATGTGGTACCTAGAAGTACCGCCAGGACAAAGGGTTAAGGTGAAAACGCTCCCATTGTAAGACATCAATTGACTTAATTTATGTCATCAAAGTGACATGAGAATTGAAATCTTACCTGATCAGTTTTATGGTTCTTGAAATGTATCAAGGAGACTACTAATAAGGTACTCACAGACATATTATAAATATACATGACTTACTTGACAACGATTATTTTTAAATATTCACTAGCACAAACATGTTGCGCAAGAGACAGACTGCAAATGAAACGAATGTAGTTATTTGTTGTAATTGTTACATATATATTATTGAAAGTGCCTTAAAATGCTCGTGATATTTCTTGAAAGAAGTTGAAACATTCAACTCAAATAGCAAATCTTTCCACCTGATTTTACAGTCGACCATGGTTTGCTCAAACCAATGCCATAAATAACTACCATATTTGGTAAGACACAAATTGTGGCGACGGAAACAAATATATCGCCTGATTTTGCACTGCGGAAATGGAAATTCGTTCATCACTATTAACAGTGGCGGATTAATTGCGCACCTGCTCAGCACTGAAAATAATAGAAACTTTTAAACGTTTATTTATGAATTTTTGGGGTTAACGGACTTGAGTTAACGGAAGTTAATTAGTCCGATAATGATTTTCAAAGTTAATTTAAAAGTTAAATCGTTAACGAAAAAGTTAACTTCGTTAATTAACGATTAACGGTTTGTGCCCAGCTTTGGGTAGTGGTTCGGATCCCGCGTAAAACCGTGCGTCCCGTGACCTTCATCATTCGATCCGAGATGTTACAGAGGTGGTTAAATAAATCCAAACATTATTTTATTATTGTTAATTATATTGCAAACATACATTTTTTTCCTTTCCTCAGATACCAAGGAATACCAAACTTATGTACATTCACGCGTACCAAAGCTATTTATGGAATAATGTGGTTTCCCGGAGAATTAAAAAATACAACTTGCAGGTTCTGCCTGGCGATATAAAGCGAAATAAGAAAAGCAGAGATTACCCGAGTAAGTGCATTTCCTATACTTTTTCGTCTCTCCCTACATTTAGAACAACAATAAGGGAATGTAGTTATGTAAAGAAGTTTGCCGAGGGTACTCTACAAAAAATCAAAATTTGCGAGAAAAAAAAAAAAAAAATCGATACTCCTTTCTAAAAAGCAAAAAGCTCTAACCAGTGGTACAAGAATAGTGTTCTCAACAGTTAACTAATAATTAATTTTTTTCCTTGAATTTTTTTTTTATGCAACTGTGCTATTTGATTTGCATTCATTCAGCTTTCAATGAAAGTTTTTATTTCGAAGATGCCAAATGCGAGATAGAAGAGGAAATGGATCAGAGCAACAGTTTCGTTGAAGAAATTGACGCCACTGAAAGTATTTCGAACAATATTCATTTCTTGACCGAGAAAGAAACGAGCACCGTGGATGTCACAGAGGTAAACCAAAGTTGTCATTATTTGAAGTAATAATAAAACATGAAAAAACCACAAGATCTTTTAGTAGTTCTATTTGAATGTTAATTATTTTTTTATTGTAGGTTTTGATGCCTTTGCCTGGTTACAACATTGTTTATCCAGAGAATGAAATTAAAGACTGGTATTTGGAGTATCTACAAAAGGACAATTTATCTTTCAACATGTTTAGAAATAAAGTAAAGTAAGTTTACTCAGTTGAATTTTTCATATAAAGTTTCTTTTCAGTATGGATTTTATATGTTCTAAGCAGGTAAGTTTGCTGGGAATATACCTGCAGGAAATTCACGTTTCTAATATAACATGGGAAGTTTCTATTTCGGTATTCTCTGCCAGATGCCATATTGAAACAAATAATTTGCTAAGTTTACCAAATACTTTTTTAATTGCTTTTCTTGGCTGTATTATTCTGTACTTTTTCAAATGGTTAAACTTCTCAGCGGAAATTTGCTGCTCTCAAAATTCCTGTACTACACTATGTTTTAGTCGGTTTAGTAGAACAGACATCATTTATGGATGCAAATTGTCTATTGGACAAGTAACATTTAAACCAGTCACTAAAGTCATAAATAAATAAAAACAAATATACAGGGTGTCCGAGAATTATCTGTACAATTTTTGGCTGTTATTAAAAGTCAACCATGAAGTGTAGAAATTCCAGTGTTGTCCCATTTTACAGAGAATCTCATTAAGTTTTTTCTGATACCAAGTTTTGACAAGTTTTTAGAAATTCCAGTGTGTCCGAAAATTATCTGTACAATTTCATCTTTTAATAAAATTCTTGATAACACACGTAAAATTCTTAAACAAGATTATTTAGAATCTGTATTTTCAAGTTTCTTTTATTAAAGTAACGTTGTTACAAACATTCGATATGTGCACCATCAGTGATTCGCAAAACATCCAATCGATAATCCAAATGTTGCCATGTACGCTGCAGCATATCCACATCAATTCGCTCAATAGCAGCTGTGATTCTTGCTTTTAAATCATCAATGTCTGTCACCCGCGTACAAAAAAGAAAAAAACTTATCTGAAAAAACTTAGTTTCTCTGTAAAATGGGACAACACTGGAATTTCTACACTTCATGGTTGACTTTTAATAACAGCCAAGAATTGTAGAGAATAGAGATAATTCTCGGACACCCGGCATATATATATATATATATATATATATATATATCGACCCCCTTTAAACAGGGGTGTTATACAACCAATTTTTATCATTTGATGAAGTACTTCGGTTGATAATTTTAATGTTTTTTGAAAAGAACCTAGTTTCAACCATCCAGTTTTTTGTTTTTATGGATTTTCCATTAACTTGTGTACTGAAATAGATTTGGACATAAGTATACACTATACATTTTTTTTTATTTTATTGAAGGACTTTTTCGTTAGGAGGGGCGTATAGAGCAATCGTGGTACTGCCTCAGTCTTTCAAATGTTCTTCATGCCGTTACGACGACCCGACGTTGCCCCTCATTCAGTCCGACCTCGACGCTTTGAACGGCGTAGATGTCACGGATAATAGATTGTCTGGTAAGTGTAAAAGTAATGTTTGTAGCACTTATGTTGTACCATTAACCATCGTGCTGACTGGAACTCTGAAATTTTCTATTATTTCGTGTATTTCAGACGGCGCTTACGAAGCTTTGGTTATCGAATTCGCTCTTCCGACCTCGGCTTATGCCACGATGGCTTTACGCGAGTTGCTGAAGATGGATACTTCTTCCAGGGTAATTGTTTTCCTGAAAATACTCCAGGCCCCATGTGGATTGCAGGCTTACCTTTTTACTAGCAGGTAACCTGTAAGTTCATAAGAACGGCGACGGAATACACACCCCGAGAGATGACATACGTTGCGGGCATGAGTCAGAGGCTTGACAAAAATTTCATCGCCGTCGGGGGGCTTGGAACTGAGAGAGATAAATCTGCAATCCCTACAGAGTTGTGATAAGTGAAATATTTAATAAGTAATTCTGCATGTTAACAATTTTTTTTTTTTTTTTCCAGTATCAGACGTCTTTAAATAGTAGAATTAATAACGACAATGTGGAATCATCACTATCGACAAAAAGGAAATGTGAAGCTGAGACAGCAACTAAGAAAAAGAAGTTGTAGTAGTTTTTTTACTTAAGGAAAAATTAAAAAGATGTATCTTACAGAAATAAACATTTTATTTACAATAACGCGTTTTTTTTTTAAGGAAAACTGACCTTATTAGTTGTGGATACATAATTTAATTCAGCAAATTTGTGATTACCCAGCATTGAGTCAATGGCAGGTTCAACTCATCTCCCCAACTTCTCCATACCCAGCTCCCTCCTGAAGTTGTAGTAGTATTTCATCTGAGGAGACAACAGTGTCGAAACTGAACAGATGTCTCAATCATCTGCATGAACCACTCATTGTTCTAAGAAGAAACGATAAGTGTCGTCCACGCAGATGAAGGACAAGTCTGATCAAGTTTAGCAGTCTCTTCTCAGATAAAATAATATTCCAGCAGTTTCCTTTAAGAGGGAACTGGATATGGAGAAGCTGTAGAGATAGGTTGAACCCAAAATTGATCCAACTCAATAGTTGTACTATGGAAAAACTGATCGTTTCAGGAGGTTACAGATCCATTTTTCTTTCATAATGGAAACTTCACCTGGAAGACATCATATTTCGAGAATAGTGCCACGTGTTTATTCTGTTGCTTTAGAAAGGGTTTTCTTGAGCACGGTACTTCAACATAATTTCTTTCGTGGACGTAACTGGCCAGGTCGACAAACGCTTAAAACACGTTTCTCTAGAAACGGTATTATAAATGCAAGGCACTGCTTCAAATGACATGATTACCCTAATTCACGTTGTTTTTATTTGAACTTTCTCGTTAATTTACCGTTATCTTAGAGAACCGAAGTCTGACAATGGCCATATTCTGAAGATAGCTCGACCACGTATCAATCCTTGTGGTACAGCACCAAATTTCCTCGAGTCGGTTGAATTGTGGTCATTATCACCCTCCAACCAAACGCGACCTGGACATACCTGCAAAAATTGAATACTGAATTTTTTTCATACCATATAATAATTACTAGTGCGTGCATACGCGCGTAACAACTGATTTTCTCCCTTTCTGGTCATCACAAAAGGGACAGAAAATACCGGGGATGGGTGTATATATTCACGTCCTTGTGCATAACAAGGCCGCCAACGTTACCCTCTTAAGTTTATGCGGGCTCGTATGTCGATGGAATGTTAGAAGTATAAATGATGCAAGTGACCAAAATCTGTTGAGACGGACGTTTTAAACACGAATCAAAACAGAATAGGAGATACAGCTCTTCTATGCTACAGATATTGCGCGTTAGTGAATAAAAATATGCCGAGAGATGCGTGATATAAATACTATTCGGGAGTTAAGTCCAAGTCTGTTAAACCATATGATTGTATTATTAACTGGCCTGAGTTTAGTATAAAATAGGCAAAGTGAGTAGATAGACATGGCGAATAAAAGTTAAAAGGCTGCCTGACTGAGGTGGCAACAGATACAGAAGAATAAGTAAGTATTTACAAAGAAAAATTGGCAAAAAAGATCTGTGCACGCAGACGTGCATGGTTGAACGATAAGGTGAAGAATGTAATGAAAGAAAAAGTCTGCGAAACAATTTTAATATGAAGTATTAACCCTTTAATTGGAGAGTTGGCATCGTCGTACCGTCTTTCGCGCCACTCAGCACTGAATTGGTGGTGGGAAAACATGCACATAGGATTGGCAAAAAAGTTGAGATTACCCATTTGTGAACCCAAGCGAGACCGTACTAATACAATATTACTACTTTAAGGGTTAATGCTGAATACGACAGGGGTGTTTAATGTGTATATGGATGAGGTAATGCGAAAGAAAGCAACAATGCTTGAGAGGAGTGGACCCAAACTTGAGAATACGTAACAACTATTGCATTTTTTTTTTATGTACATGAAAATGAATGTAAATAAAGGTATAGTAGTAGTTGAGAAAGGTGGTATCAAGAAAGGCACAAATACAGTGGAAACAAAGTAGAGTGAAGCAAGCAAGCATTTGTCCTTGGCCCCTCCTTCCTGCAAGAAAAAAAAGTCATAGGCGTGATAAAAACTGAGGAAGAAACGTTTGCATAGATGCAGCAAGAGGTTTACACGAAGGTGTACTGATACCAGGGTTGACATCCAAAAACCCAACCCAAAACCGATTGGAATTTTCAGTGGATTTTTGGGTTGAGATGTTTATTTTAATTGAAATTTTTCTGATTGCTGCATTGTTCAATTGTGGCTAATTGGAATGCTTTAGCATGTTGATTATTTCAAGTAAGCTGACTTATAAAACAAATCTTAAATTATGCAATGTGTAAATAAAGATAATAAAAATTGAAAAGTTATCAAAAAGGATTTGCACCCATTGTGAACACTATGGGCAATTATTGGATCATTTGACACATTGCTCCAACTATCTTGAATTAAAGTTACGGTAAAATTGACTAAGTCTTTCTTTCACTGAATCCAGTACTTCATTATTCACTTTGATTAGCAAATCATCAGATAATTTTTTTTCTGCTTGGAGGACAATAGCCTGGTCTTAAATTTTGGACCCATTTAATAAATTCTTTATTCTCTACAACTACAAATGGAATATTTGCTGAAAAGAAAAATCTGGCCATTTGCAAATCTATTTGTTCGTCTTTATCTACAGTTGTCCTAACCACATATGGCATTATCTGACCTTGTGTTTTCTTGGCTGGAGTAGAATGAAAAAATGGTATGAAAGATTCAGAAGTGGTTGAAGTGAATGAAGACTCACTACTGTGAATTGTAGTGTCATCATAAACCAGGCTTTCATATGATTTGCTTGAAGAGTGTCTACTCTCAAAACTGCCATGTCTATGTGTAATGATCAAGCTATCAACTTATGGAAATAATATTTATTAAGTATTTAATATTTATATATATTTAATTTTGAAGATAATAGCTAGCGCTCAGAAAAGTTTGCACAATTTTTCACCATGAATCTAAATGTATGCACAACGAAATTTTCTTGCGCACACGGACTAAAAAAAATTAGAGGGAACATTGAATTCTGCAGTATTTGCACTGAACTCTATTTGGTTGGTCACTCAACATTTCTACTTCATCCCATTCAGCAGCTTTAAGTCTGCCAATATGTGCAGGTCTAACTTTAGGCATTATTGAATAGATATTAATTAACTAAAACTGATCTCTGAAAAAAAGAAGTGCAAAAACAAAAATAATGTCCATTGTCTAGGCCTGTAAACAAATTGTAATAAAAATTCAGAAAAACAAATAGAACAAAAGCCACACTTTATGTTAAATGAAAACACACTACGTTTCGACAGCACACTGCTAACTTCTTCAGTTGAAAGTGACCTTAAAAACAAACAAAATATATAAATTATAAAAATCATAGCTATAACTAATTTAAATTATGAAACCCAAAAAAACATGGGTTTTTGGGTTTTTGCCAACCCTGATGGATGCGAGATGCTTGTTTGGCGTGATAGTTTTCTCAAAAGTGAGAGCGGTTGAGCTGAATAATTAAGCAAAATGATCAGTGTAACAATGATTGACCGTATGAGAAATAAAGATGTTCCGGAAACATATGGAGCAAGTCATTAAAGATTAAACTGGAGAATAGCATGCTAGGTTAATGTGGTTGTGCGAGGAGAATGAATCATGACAGAATTGTGAAAAAGATGTATACTAGCGAGGGCGAAGGTGCGAGAAGTAGCGGAAGACCGCGTAAAAGATGGAAAGGCGTAAATAGTGTGCGACTAAATGTGGAATTGATACAAATATGGCGCAGGAGTTGACGAAAAAGAGAAGAATGTAAGTGGTTTATCAAGAGGGTATTATTATTATTACTACTACTTTAAATGTATACAAATTTGTTTAAATGAAACCTTTAAGAACACTTACAGTTTCTGTCCAAATGCCCTTTTTAACTTTGTCTCCAGGCAAGGCAGTAATTCTCTTACAAATAAACTGTTGAGGGTTTGTTGGTGATCGCGCTATTATTATATCTCCTCTGTGCATTAAATTCATGCGAGGACTAACATGCTCAGTGATGAGGATATCATCTGAATATATTGTTGGTTCCATTGACGGTCCTTTGCACTGAAATAAAAAACGTAATTAATAATGTCAAAAAGTTAAACATGTCGAACAAGAGTGACATAATTTACTCAATATAATAATAATAATAATAAAAACTTTTAACCTAGCAGCTACGTTTCTATGGAGTACAGTACGGAGTAGGCTGTTAATAACTCAATCTACAAAAACCTAAGAATAAAGGCACTTACCACAACAAAGTCTCCTATGAATTCCAAAGTACAATGTGCAATGCATCCATACTGTACAAAATAACCAGTTACTCCGAGAAATTTTCCAATAATCTTCTTCAAGTTATTAAAGCGCATCTGCAATTAAGCCAATTTAGTTTTACAGAGAAACCAAAACAGGCCTACTGAAGGCCATAATAATAATTAGGACAAGCCTATCAACATTTTACCTTAGAAAAAAGTAAGCAACTAAAGATCATTAACATTCATTGCCTAGATATTGCCTGAGAGGTAGGATGGTGGGGAAGAAGATTGTAGGGCCAGTACTTTAAAATTTAATACAATTTAAAACAGTAGTGACTAGAGGTGGAATGAGTACATCAGTACTCGAGTACGATTTTTTGTTGTACTCGTACTCGAAGTAATCTTAAATTGTCGTAATCGTACTCATACTCGATATAATCTGAAATCGCTGTAATCGTACTTGCATTCAAACTAATTTCAAATATGAGGATCTATCCTAGACTCCCAATGTACCACGAAAGCAACAGTTTACAACTTTAATTTCAATATGGTTTATATTTTCGGATTTATTTATTTATATTTTTATACAATACTTTACATTTATATTATTATTAATAAGTGGCAAATTTGTAGCAAAAAATCTTAGTGAAGAAAATGTCTTGTGTTTCATTACTGAATAGGTAAGTAAACGCGTACTCGTACTCGAAGACTGAAAAACCATACTCGTGCTCCTACTTAAGCACTAAAAAGGTACTCGTACTCGACCACTCAAAAAATACTGTACTCGTAATCGTCCAACTCCAAAATTTTGGTACTCTTTCCACCTCTAGAAGTGACATACCAATGAATCAGCAAAAAATTAGGCCTTAATCGGCAGTTTTTTGGTTCACTGGTATTTTGAGCAAGTAATTTATTGAATAAATTTTTAGGAGCCCTTTCTTCATTTGCGTTTGCCCAAAATTGACAAATTATGTATAGAATATGGGATACCTCTTTCAATATTATATTTAGGTTTATTTAAACATTCCAATCTGGGTTGAATATATCTAATTGTGAACAAAACTGTTCTCCTATTGTGTTGCTAGAGTAATTTATATATATATAATATATATATATATATATATATATATATATATATATATATAATATATATACCTCGGTGGTGTAGTGGTTAGCGTCGCTGACTACAAATCCATCGGCCCCGGGATCGAGACCCGGTGACGGCAGGCGGCGCACAGCAAAACCCAGCTGTTCATCCTTCCACACAATAAAGAAAGTGGTTGGTAGATAAATGGGTACCCTGGGTTAAGATGCTGCGCTGCTGATGGGGCGTGGTTCAGATTCCACATTAAATTGTAGGTCTAAAATGGAGTAAAAAGCTTGACCGTCAGAATGAACAATTCGGGCAGAAGGTAACCAAAGGTGTGTGTGTGTGTGTAATTAAGATATATTAAAAAATTTGTAATCATTATTATTGTTAAAAGAAAAAAAAACTTCAAAAACTAAAATTAATGTGCAGACTAAACTTTAGGAGTTATAGCTACCAAATACATTTAGCCTATAGTAGTGATTCCCAACCTTTTTACTATGGTGGCCCATTTTATATATATATATATATATAAAAGGATATTTTTTGTAATATATCTAAGTTGTTTTGAAGCATTACAAACACTAGTTGTGGCCCATTAGAAAATCCACCATGTCCCATCAGTTGGGAATCTATGGCCTATAGAATATACTATCTGGAAAAAGAAAAAGAACCTTGCTAAATTCTACGAATAAAAAGAAAAAATACTAAAAATAATTTGGAAGTTTAAAGTTCATAAATATTTAAGGCTAATATTTAAAATGAAACACTTTTAAATTAAGAACATTATTTTATCTCCATCTCCATCTGGACAAAGCTTATTCATTGTTGGCTCATGGAAGTCTTCACATACTGAAAAGTCTCATTTTCTACTGATGATTTTCAGAGGGGAGCCGAGAAATGTTCTAAATCTAATTTAATTTAATTTCTTATAATTTTTCTTATTTTCCCACCATAATGGTGAGTTCTCTCTTTTGAACAAAGACAAACTGACATATTGTAATTGTCAAGCTCTTTCTTCAAAGATGTTCTTCATATTTTAGTGGAGCTCCTTCATTCGGAATGCCTTATTTTCCAGGGTGGACTGAGCTTCTGCCACTAAGTGTAGTATTTCCTTGTGTTTAACTCTTTGATGACCAGTATATATTTCTTTGAACTTAAAAGTTTAAGTTTTATTGTGTTTTACAATTAGATATTAGTAACTATAGTCACTTAAATGACCCATTTTTGGGTTAATTTTCCGACAACTAAACGATACCTGTATAAACATGTAGATGTATTTGTAGAAACGTTGCATCATTGTACAATTTATATTATTATTTCCTTGGGACAAATATGTCCTGTGGTTCTCAAAGAGTTAACAATCACTTGCATTTGCAAATCCAACCTCCTCATATTTTTCTTTATCATTTCCACCTTCTGTTGAAGGACATGATTTGGAACTACTGTACTTACATTGAATATAGATTTTCTGCTTCATCAATAATTCATTTCTCAACTGTTTCTTGATTCACTTTCATGAATTTGGTTTTGGACCTTGGATCCAAGAATGTTGAGAAGCATATAGTTTTACTATGCATGAACTATGAAGCCTCCAATTTGGTGAACTGCACATTTCTTCCATTTGCGGTGATTAATATATTACAGTCATCCCTTAAAATTCACAGGGGATATGTTTCAAGACCTCCAACAAATTTACAAAATCCACAAAATTTCAAAACCACCATATAATGCTGTAATATTACACTAACCTTAATCCTACAATAATAATATGTGTGGTGGTGGTGATGTGGCGGGAGTTGTTGGGGAGGTTACTGGGCCTCTCTGCTACCTGGCATGCTGGACAAGTGAGGCTGGGTGTCAGCTGATACAGGCTAGGCAGGGGAGGGAAGTGGTATGGGAGAGAGGGGTGTAGCTGGCGAGGTTTCTTAAAGAACATGATAGTTGCTGCTTCTCTTTCTTCAGGTCTTTCATGATTTCAGCAAATGGAGCTCAACCACTCTTGAATATTCTCTTTGCCTTCATGCTTCTCTCCATGGAAGGATCATACTCTTCGTTCTTCTCAATCAGTTCTTTGTAAAGTCTCCTACATTCCCATAATTTTTTCAAGTTCCATCCACTTTGTTCCTCCTCTTTGTCCATCTCTTCTTCCTCTTGGTCGCTCTTCACTAATTCTTCCGAGTCAATTTTTAAAAAAACTCTGCATTTTAAGGGATGACTGTACTAAACTGTCCACTATTTAAAGCCTTTGAAAAAAGCAATTTAAGTTTAATTGTTGGGATAATGACAGATGCTGCAGCTTCTCTTTTGTTAGTATTTGTACTGTCATCTCTTGAAAAGGTTGTAGTATTTGTACAATTTTCTCAATAATATTCTATTGATAGTGAGCAAGCTCAGCAGTTGAATAATCTGCTGCATATGCAGCTTTTTCTGTTCTAACATTTTTTCCAGCATATACAAAAAAATTTATTTCATGAAGTACAGACATTTTGGATCAGTTTATGGTTTTGAACTTTCAGATGATCTTGCAAAGTAGATAGTTTGGCTACCATATTTACTTCACTATTTCCTACTACTTGATAAATTTTGTTAGCAGGAATACTGAACACTTCCAAAGCTTTTTGTATCTATTCACTTATATCAGGTCTGGTGTAAGCTTTGCAGAATGGAATAATTCTCAGGACTGATCTTTGCTTTCCAAACTTTCTGTCAAGCAGAAATCCATTAAACTAAAAAAGGCATGTTGGCTGTACTCACACTCCATTTTATATAGGCCTGTGTGTAACTGTAACAAGATTTTGGATCATGCTGAAAACACTGCTGTACATTTCTGGTTTTATCTTCTCACTGAAATATTTCCAACTGGTAATACCACAGTTAAGATATGAGGCATTTGGTATGATAAGTGCGAACTAGCCAAATCAATGTTTGAGTAATCACCATCTAAGGTTTCTGAAACAAACATTACCACACTGTACATTCATCAAATATGCATCAATGACCATTCCACCCCTCATAACCAATGGCAATTTACATGTGGATGAGGGCAAACTTCCACTCTGGGAACCTCACCTTCACGTAGAGAATGAATGAGTTTCTGGTACTTTTCAGGGAAGTGGCAAGTTTGCCCTTCCCTTACTAAATGTCTCCCATGTTAATTTCATCAACCTATTAAATCCTAACTCTTCCACAATGAGCAATTGTTGCATTTCTCAAATTGTTTTAAGGAAATGAATCTCTAAAAGAAACTATGGTATGTAAATTATGCTAAAGTCCAGTTGTACTACATATACATGTACAAAAAGAGCTTAATTCATTTTCAGTCTATTGTGAATTGTGATGTATGGTACCTTTACTGGCTAATATGTCTTGCTTACATAAAATATCTTCTTTAACTTTCATGTGACTTAGCATATTGGTAGTTGTGAAAGCTCACTCACACTCACATACACACAGTTAACCTTTGTTATGCTTCTGCCTGAATTGTTCATTCTAATGAAAATCAAGCTTGTTACCTCACCTTAGACTAGGGTGGCCAGACGTCCGGCTTTTGGTGGACAGTCCACCTTTTGAGCACTCTGTCCTTAAGGTGGCCATTTCCAAAAAGGAGGACACTGTATATGTGGCCGTACATTAACATATATATATATATATATATATATGATGAATAAAACCACGAAGGAAAGGAAAACAAAATGGTGCTCAAGCGCTTTCGTCTAATGACATCCTCAGGAACACTGAGGACATCCTGAGGATGTCATTAGACGAAAGCGCTTGAGCACCATTTTGTGTTTCCTTTCCTTCGTGGTTTTATTCATCATAAATATTTTTCACGTGTTACCTTCGTGAAATAATTTTCATATATATATATATATATATATATACAGGGTGGGCGGAAAGTAGCTCCCTATTTTGGATTGGTAAAAAAATACGTATATTATTCATTTATTTCAGAAAAAATAGTATGAAAAGGTAGGCATACATGGTAGGTTTTCTCTAAAATTCAATGTGGGCTCCAACTCTTTCCACCAGCTTCTGGAGCCGCCCAGGAATGGCGTCCACTGACTTTAGCAGGAACTCCGGCGGGATGGAGGACATGACTTCCCGAATTCGGTCCTCCAGTTCTTCCAATGTCCTCGGTTTGGTGCGGTAGACTTCTTCCTTTACCCACCCCCAAAGAAAGAAGTCGCACGGTTACCGCTGAAAAACGGCAGAATCGGTTCAGTGTAACGGTGTGGTGTGGTATGACCTCAGATCAGGTTGTGGGCCCGTTCCTTCTGCGCAACACCATGAATGCTGAGCGGTACCTTGCTATGTTGCGAAACGAGGTCTGGCCGGTTGTCAGCACATGGGAGAACATCGACGATCTGATATTTATGCAAGATGGCGCCCCTCCGCACTTCGCTCTTGTTGTCCGTGAGTGGCTGGATGCCCACTTCCCTGGGCGTTGGATGGGTCGTCGTGGTCCACATCAATGGCCAGCCAGGAGCCCCGACTTGACACCGTGCGACTTCTTTCTTTGGGGGTGGGTAAAGGAAGAAGTCTACCGCACCAAACCGAGGACATTGGAAGAACTGGAGGACCGAATTCGGGAAGTCGTCCTCCATCCCGCCGGAGTTCCTGCTAAAGTCAGTGGATGCCATTCCTGGGCGGCTCCAGAAGCTGGTGGAAAGAGTTGGAGCCCACATTGAATTTTAGAGAAAACCTACCATGTATGCCTACCTTTTCATATTATTTCTTCTGAAATAAATGGATAATATACGTATTTTTTTACCAATCCAAAATAGGGAGCTACTTTCCGCCCACCCTGTATATATATATATATATATACGTTAATGTATGGCCACATACGCAGTGTTCTCCTTTTTAAATGGCCGCCCTAGCTTAGACCTACAGCTTAATATGGAATCTGAACCATGCCCTACTATGGGCAGACATGGGGTAATAGTAATAGGTAATAGACTATTACAGGATTTTTCAAGTAATAGTAATAGATCATAATTTTTTGGCTGTAATAGTAATAGAAGGCAAAGTGATAGATAATAGTCTATTACTTTTCTATTACACTGGCAATCAGACATGGGGTCAATTCCATTTTATCAATTCCAGTAAAATTAAAATATATCAATTCCAATTCATTTATTAGAAACAATCAATTCCAATTCATATGCTCTTTAATTCCAATTCAATTTATCTAATTTTTGTTTGAGAAAAAAATGCATTCCAATTTTATTTTTATTCAATATACATAACTACTCACTAGCAAATTATGTTTACTGTGATACAAATATTCTTGTTTTAATTTATTATTATAATTGATACGATAATTCCATAATCATTAGTAGTGATTCACAATGTAGTGATTCACTACAGTGTCTGCTACAGGTCTATAGCCCAAGTTACTAATTACATAAGTTCTTCGAAACAGGCATCACTTAAGTTGCACCTCTCTGGCCAATCAAACATATAAGCAAAACTTTATTTATATATATATATATATATATATATATATATATATATATATATATATATATATATATATATCCCCGCAAGGGGGTTCTAAGCTCGTGCTCTTGAGTGCTCTTTGTGCTCATTTGTACGTGCTTGTTCCTGGAGGTTTCATGTGCGCCCTCCCGGCCCTAGCACCCAAGGATGATGGGGCTCGACCCTGCAGTCCTTGGTCTTTTTCCACTTTGACTGTCCCCTCCACCCTTTCTTTTTCCTCTGTCTTTCCTCTCACTTTAACTTTGTTTTTCCGCTGAGATATGCCCTTTTAAATAGAGGCGAATCGGTTCTTCCCGAACTTAAAAAAAAAAATATATATATATATAAAATAATCTCAGTTCCACCTACATTTTATTTCAAATAATTCAGTTTAAAAATTTATCATAAATGCAAAACTAGAAATCATTTCACATCAATTCATTGCATCAATTCCAATTCAATTCATTGAATAATGTGTTTGTTCATTTCCAATTCACACATTTTTCCTATCAATTCCAATTCAATTCATAATTGACCCCATGCCTGCTGGCAATGGACATACTGCGTGAACAAAGAACTGAAAAAATGTACTAAATACTCTAAACTAAAATAAACATGTATGTGAACTAATATTGTGGCAAATTTTTCCTTCAATAAAGTAAAATTTATCAAGACCTAGTCTCTGAAATTGTAATGATTCAGATGAAACAAATATTTGTTATTTAGCTGCCACTCAGCTTCATCCTGGATCCATGAGTACAGAGCCCTCTGCCACTCAGCCTCATTCTGGATCCATGAGTACAGAGCCCTCTGCCACTCAGCCTCATTCTGGATCCATGAGTACAGAGCCCTCTGCCACTCAGCCTCATTCTGGATCCATGAGTACAGAGCCCTCTGCCACTCAGTCTTATCCTGGATCCCTGCTACATTGCCAGCTCAATACCATTTCACACAGGGTAACACCCAAAGGGCCTTGGTTAATCAGGATACTGGGAATGCAGTTGGTAAGTACCAAACTCTATATGCTAATGTATTTTTGTGTTTCCTGGATGCCTCTAAAGCATTTGATCATGTTAATCATAACAAATTATTCATGAAACTTGTAAATCATAATGTACCTGGTTACTTGGTCCATATATTAATATTCTGGTATAATCACCAGACAATGATTGTAAGATGGGGTGGGGTTAATTCAGAGCCATTCTGTGACCATTGGTGTCAGGCAGGGAGGGATACTATCCCCCTACTTATTCAATGTTTATGTGGATAATGTATCTATTGTGCTGAACACCTGTAATAAAATAGGCAGCTATATTGGTACAATAATTGTTAATCATCTGATATATGCAGATGATCTAGTTCTTATTTCTCCATCTGTAAAAGGGCTCAGCACACTTTTGAAGGTGTGTGAAAGGTATGGGAAGGATAACGACAAAATATAATCCTGATAAAAGTCATGTTATGATTATGAGGACCAAGCCCTACAAGTATATAAAATTTCCTGAATTTCAATTGAATGGTATGGTGCTGTCAGAAGTAACCCAGACTAAGTATCTTGGCCACATACTAACGGATAGTCTTTCAGATGACTATGATATTCTAAGGCAATGTAGACAATTATATTGCTCAGGGAAATACTTTGGTTAGAAAATTCTGTTATGTGTACATTAGATGTAAAGTTGATTTTGTTCAAAACTTTTTGTATTCTAATGTATACAGCTCATTTGTGGTGGAACTACAGAATGTTTAATTTGAGGAAATTATATGTTGTATATAATATTTTTAGGAGTTTAAGGACTCCAAGATTTGTAAATGGTGCTCCTTCTAGTTAATAAGGTACCTAACTGTGCCAGTGTCATTCGCAATTTTGTATTTAGATTTATCACTAGGCTTGGTGAGTCAATCAATAAGATAATAGAAGCCATGGTTAGTGAACTGGTCTCTGATATATTTAATAAATCTCAAATCTGGGAGCATTGGCATAGGCAATTGTATGTTCATTATACACAGTGATTCACTGGCCTACTTAGTCAGTGCTCCAAACAACTATCTCTCAATCTTCTATGGACCCCTCTTGTATAATGTTTGTACCTGTTGAGTCTGAAATAAAGTTTGTTTGTTTGTTAACACACTGCTTCTAATTGCATTTAAATAGACAAAGATCCTTTTCAAATGAGTGAAGTACCCCACATACAAAAGTAATAGTAATAGATGAAAATTATAGGTACTGTATAGTAATAGAAGGAATCAAAAGTAATAGTAACAGACATCCAGTAATTGACGAAAATGTCTGACCATGGGTAGTCAGAAATTACAAAGTCCTTGCCTGAACTCAATCTCATGACCTTCCAATAAGCAGCCCAGCATCCTAACCAGTAAGCTGGCCAGGTACCCATTTATCTACCAACCAATGTTTTTCTTTTGTATGAAAGAATGAACAGTTAGGTGAGCCAAGAATTACCTGCTCAATATACCTCAATGTGGTGGATAAAAGTGGTCCATGGGCCACCAGTTGCTTAACTGTAAGTAAGCCTACAATAAGCTAATGTGTTATTGCTATTAAGTAATACGAATAATAGAACAGTAGAGCTTGTGTGTGACTGTCACTCCGTAGTAGAGAGAGAAATGGATTTAAGGAGATAGATAAATATTCCTATGCCACATCCCATATGAAATCTAAGAAGAAATTTAATCATTTCCTTTTGTTTGATGGAAAAGTCCTGTTTAATTAATCAGCCTAATTGGTCAGTTTATTATATTAGTAACTTCATTTTGGAAAACATGCAATTTGACTAATTTTATTCCAATTGCTTTTGTATTTTTAAAACTTTTTTTTTTTTAAATAAATCATCCAATAGGTAGTTTCTGAGTTAACACCATATAGAGTGTTTTATTTAAAGAAACTTAAAATTCCTAAAGAAAAATGCAATCATCTATCCAGACACTGGTATTCAAATTTGAAACATTATTGACTGCTGGTTCTGAGTAGTTACCAAACAAAGGGGAAAATGTAGCAGTTAGAGGAGAATGGCTCCTAGAATTAAAATAAAAATAAGGCAGTTTTAGTTGTCATCATTGAAATAGTATAAAACATTTTAAAAGAGGGAGATGATGGGGGCATTCCAGGAGAGATCACCCAATGCATATCACCACTCCGACTTGGATTTTGATGAAAATTGACATATGGGGTTCTTCCGGGTGCTGATTTCACTGGTCAAAATAAAAAGTTCTATGACCCATAGTTTTTGAGATATGGGCCCCACTTTACCACCTAACTTTAATGGGCAATAACTCCCAAACATCTTACCATAGACCTATAAAACTATACATTTTTAGAATCAGCATGAAGAGATCTATTAATGATACCACATTCAAATGTGTAGAACAATAATGAAAATTTTCCCCCCTTTTTTATTTTTATTTTTGACCCCCACCCCCCTAGGCAGTGAAATCCAAAAAAATTTTTTTATTAAACTTCCATTAATTGTTAAAAGATACAAACAATAAAAAAGTGGGTATCAAGTTGCAAGATATTTTAAAAATTATTGAAAAAATATGTACATTGTGAAATTTTGACATTTTTACGCCTGCAGACTAAAATAGAGAACTACAAATGATATATTCACATGGATGAAAATAAACAGCAAAAATACAAATTGAACACACACACATTACATCAAGTTGATTCATAATTACACAGTTTTTTCAACTCATTTTCTGGGAAAACATATTGAATACGCATTGTTCCTGGCTTTAAAGTTGGTGTGCTTAATAAACCTAAAATTTTATCTCTTGATATGTGGCATGTATCTCTAATTTGTGGAAAAATAGTAAACACTATATCCTGATGGGTGCAAAAAGCTAACCTCAAAGTCATCAAATTCCTCATTATAGGAATGTACAAATCCCAACCATTTCTGATCATTGTAAGTACAAACTATGTACTCTCCTATTTTCGGATTAACTTCAACATTATCTTCACCCAGAAAAGCTTTGCTTATAATCCTCACCTCACCAACTTCATCAGAAGATAATTCAAATGTTTTTGTTATTTGCATTAATAGGTACAAATCTGTGGAATTTGTGTTCCTGTTAGCCGCATACTTTTTTCATATCTGTCACTTAAAAATTTTTCCATAGCTTCAATTTCTTCAGAATTTATTAAAAAAAAATTTATGCTGTCACTTATATTGTTTGAACAAAATTCAAACATGTCTTCTGGTGTTAATATTTGATTTGCGAATGTTCTCTGCATACTCGCTCTGGCTACAGATCTTTTCACTGTACCCCCAATCCCATCACAAGCTCTTACCATGGCTTGTGGCAAAGAAATGCCACTCACATTCCAGCCCAAAATCTTCATGTTTACAAATGTTAACAAAGTTGAAACATTTTTATATTGTCCTGCACATCCATCAGTAAAATAATGTAATTTTTTGATATGAAGGTGGGATTTTCTAATAATAGGTATGAGTGTATTTAAAAAAGTGTAAACCATTGTAGTGTTATGTTTTGTATTTGGAGATAAAAAATAACTTGAATGTTTTGTTTCATTACTTTCTGGTTCCTTATAATATAACACAAAGGGATGCACTGTGCATTGGGTATTTTCCCAATGAAAACCTTGGGCTGCATCCTGTACTACAAATGAGTAGTTTTCTGAAAAGTCACCAAGAACTACAGCTGTATGGCTATTTAAATTATTCTTCAAGTTTTTTAGAAATGCACTCTGATTCTTTGCTATAAAGTGATGACGTGTCAATTTGACAATTTTTGTGCTTAATGAATTTATAAAATCATCTACAGATTCTGTTTTTTCAACCATATTGCATCGATCTGTAGTAACCCATTGTTTATATTTTTATTTCCTCACATTCAGGATCATTAACACTGAAAAAGTGAGCAAAAAATTCTTAATACCTTGTTCTTTTGGACAGATATTACATATTTGCATCATGCATTCCTGTTCTTGACATCACACACTGCTTTCTCCATAAGAGTTGTGTATTCCAACCCTTTGACACCCAAAGCTGAGAATTGTATTTTGGTATTCTGGTGGTATGTACATACACACACAGAATGGGTACCAGCAGCTCCAGCTAAAACACAATGTCTGGGGCAAAGGCTGGCAAAACTAGAGAAGCCAATTTGGGGACTATCTGGATTATTTTTACAGAGACTAAAAGCTTCTTTCAGATTCATAACACCAGTCTTTTCTGCACAGATTCTTTATACCCACTTTCATTTCTGATACTCAGACAGTCTTTTGTACCTGGGCACAAATGACTAATTTCATCTGATTAGAAAAATTTCTGAACAGAATCTTTAGTACCTTCAGTTATTACTTTTCCTTTTGACATGGGTTCAATTTCAGGAATAATTCCAAGTCTTTGTTTTATATTTCTGCTTTTCTTAACTAAATATTCAGTTGTCTGAAATAGATTTATAGTTTTTGATATGGTAAATGGAATAATGTCAATATTTTGAGTTTCCTTTCATAATTGTCAGTAGAATGGAAAGCTTCAACCAGTTCATTCATGAGATGAATCATTGACTTGAAACAAATTCATGAATGTATAATAGCTATAAACAAAACATTACATGTGCATATTAAATTTTTTGGATTATGATATTGATTTCAAGTGTAACAAAATGAGCATTCTTTGAGAAAGTCATATTAAACCAAAAATTATTTTGTGACCAAATGATTTAATGGGCCCATTGATCTCCAATCTTTAGGGAGTTGTACTTCTAGTTTCTACTATCAAAGGTGAATACCTACATTTTGTTTTAATGCTTCAATTTTAGTTTAGGTATATTCTTACTTAATAATAGCGTATCATTTTAAAATTCATACCTTTGAGTTTCATGATCCAACTTTGCAGCTTTTGATGGGCTTGGGATCTCAATTTCTAAACTTGTTTCTAGCTTTCATTTTAAAGAACAACGTGCTTTTTCTACTGTTTGAATAGCTTTTGCTTCTTTTCTTGAGGAACCCAAACCATCTGAAATTTTTGAATTAATAAATATTTGACTCCATTTGATATATATGGACAATAATAATTAATATGTCAACATATTAATTTCATTAGTTTAATAAGTTTAATATGTCAACATATTAATTTCATTAAGTTTTTCAGCAACTGCTGAAAAACTATCTTGAAAGTAAATGCATTATAAATAAATAATATAAATAAAAAAATTATAAATATAAAAAGTACCTATCATTAAATACTTACGCTTCTTCACTGGAGTCACAGCAAGACTTTCTAGAACTTGAGAAACCTCTTCTTTGGCATTACTTGATATACTTGGATCATATTCATCCCTTTCTGAAATAACATTCTCAGAAGACTGATTGTGATCAGACTCTTCACTTTGTGATGTTGATAGCAACTCTGGTCTCTGGGTCAATAATTTTCTAGTTGCTACATAGTACAGTATTCCTTTGTAGTTTCCATTTACATCGATCATAAAGTGATTGGCTGATGGTTCTTATATCCTTGTGTATCTTTTTCTTATGTTTTTGTAAAGGATCATCACAGTATCTAACCATTTTTCATTACTAAAAATACACAATTGTAAATCTCAAAAATAAGATATGATTTGACTCAAAATAAGCACATCTGTAATAAAAGTAAGCATAATTAACAAAACATTTGAGAGAGAGACTGCGTGAATATGAGTTATACATAGGATGTAAATATATCATTTGTAGTTCTCTATTTTAGTCTGCATAAAAATGTCAAAATTTCAATGTACATATTTTCTCAATAATTTTTAAAATATCTTGCAACTTGATACAAACAATAAAAAATGTGGGTATCTTTTAACAATTAATGGAAGTTTAATAAATGAAAATTTTTTGGGGGGGATTTCACTGTCTAGGGGGGGTGGGGGTCAAAAATAAAAATAAAAAAGGGGGGAAAACTTTCATTATTGTTCTACACATTTGAATATGGTATCATTTAATAGATCTCTTCATGCTGATTCTAAAAATGTATAGTTTATAGGTCTACAATAAGATGTTTGGGAGTTATTGCCCATTAAAGTTAGGTGGTAAAGTGGGGCCCATATCTCAAAAACTATAGGTCATAGAACTTTTTTATTTGAACCAGTGAAATCAGCACCTGGAAGAACCCCATATGTCAATTTTCATTAAAATCCAGGTTGGAGTGGTGACAAATTTTTTAATTTTTGGGTGATTTGTCCTGGAATGCCCCAATGATAATATTTCAGACAGATTTCTATGATGATGAACTTAAAAAGGGTTTCAAGTGTCAAGACCAGGGACAAAACCCACTGACCCTGATTGTAAAGCAACTAAACTGGGAAATGAAAATTCCATGGTAGTTTAAATGAAAATATGAATATTAACCCTTTACCACCAAAAGTACCACCAAAAGTACGATTTACACAGTTTAGATATTCCCTTAATAATTGAAATAAAAAATTATATGATCTTTTTCAATTCATTAATTTCTTCAGTCATAGCAGCAATCTCTCTTTTGCACTCTCCATTACTTTCTTTTTCTGTCTGTCTGTCTGTCTGTGTCTTTTTCCAGGTTAACATCAAAATTCCCTGACTTTTCCAGGTTATCCAGAACAGCACACACCCTGATTTAGGGATAATTCAGTTGCTACAGTATATATTATTATTATTAAAGCAATGCATAAGACCAATTCTATATTTTATTCAAATTATAACACTTGTAAGAGAAGAAATAATTTAAAGGAAGTACAGAAAATATTGCAGAAACAAACTAATATATAATGCGATGAATGATAGCCTTCCCAATATATTTGCATTTGAAATTAATTACAGTTCTTTAATATCTGATGCCATGAGCATAAATATGTACTACCACATTATATTAGAGTGAAATATAAAGGATTTCTCACATTACAACAAAATTAGTGGAATGATTACAGTATAGTGCCTCTCTTAAATTATAAAAATTTTTTTGGAGGACAGACTAAATTTTTAAAGATTATCGAAAAATTACTTTCATTTAGACAGTAACAAGATGTATTTGATATTCAATATGAAAATACTTTATGTAATTAAGTTTAGCAGCTATAATTTTTAATAAATGAAAAATAACACTAGGAACATTTATACTTCATAAATGAAATTTTCATATACAATTGCCTCTTAACTATCCACAAAACTACGATGTCACACGTCAACTCTCTACACAAAATTGGCCACATGACATCCATCATATACTGGTAATTTTTCTATAATTTTTTTTTTATTTATGCACTACTGTATATTTTTTTATATTTATATTTTTTCTCAATTCAGCCACCCGAGAACATGACCATCTCAGATTTTCATATTTGGTACATTAGTAGCTATGTGTGAGAAACTGAAATTCCCCAAATTTTAGAGCTGGCTGACCTTTGGTTGCTGAGATTGGGGTCACAAAATTTGGACCTTTGACCTGATTTTTTTACTTACTGTCAAAATTCAAATTGCTGTAGCCACATAACTAATAAAGCTAGAGTTCTGATTCTAGTGTCATTTTGAAGCTCTTAAACAGCTTGTCATATTATCTCTCTCGTCATAAGCCTCTAAATGAAAATTAAAAAAAATATCCTTGACCTTTGACCTTAAATAAAAAAATATACCATCCCCAATTTTTTCAATTTTTTTTACAAATGTTTACTTACCAATGTGAAACATGTTCCTAAAAGGTTAGAAGTGGCCAGTGAAAAGTATGAGCAGAAAGTACTTTTAATTAAAACAACATTTAAATAAATCCAGATCTTTGAGTTTTTCATTGATACAAATTTTCTCTCGAGCAGATTGTCCATTAGTTTTGTGCCTGAAAATATATGGTTCCATTATTATATATACAGGGCGTCCAAGGAGGAAATGTCAAGAATGCACCATTTGACTCTTTAGGTATTTCTAAGTAGAAAGTATTATATCGACATGTGCCTGATTCCCAACCGTTAATGAGATACAGGCCTCTACATTTGGGTAACTAAAACATAATAAAAAGATGATCATAAACCTCAGAAATGAACTTCCGCGTTTTCTTTGGCAAGACTCGATGGATCAGAGGCTCGCCATGTGCATTGAAGAAGGAGGGGGTCACTTTGAAACCATTCTGCAATAAGTGCAATAGTGTACTGTATGTTTGTACTTTTTGTAAACCACAAGTGTCATTAAATAGTATCTAAGATCGCCTTTTTATTATGTTTTAATTACCCAAATGTAGAGGCCTGTATCTCGGTAATGGTTGGGAATCAGACCCAAATCGATATAATACTTTCTACTTAGAAATACCCAAAGAGTCAAATGGTGCATTCTTGACATTTCCTCCTGGGACACCCTGTATATATATATATATATATATATATATATATATATATATATATATATATATATATATATATATATATATATATATATGCACATATTTCATTCAACACTGCCTTTGGGATAAACACATCACTTCCACATACATAGACAAACACTTTACACTGGGATTAGGGAACCTCTGGGTGAGGCTTGAGTGGCTGTCAGTTTTTCGGCATTGAGGGTTTCAACCCTGGAGGTTACTAACAACAACATAACCCATCTTTCCTTGGGTTGATACAGGCATGCCCAGTGAAAAAAATAATAATATATATATATATACACAGCGTGTCCCAAAGAAATGTATACCCACTTTGTTCGATAATACCAGCTATGAGGATAATAAATATATTACTTTTTATGTTTTTTAATAAAGAATATTCTCCTGAATCTAAATATGTAATTATTTTTATTAAAAATTGAAAAACAAAAAAGTTACAGATGTTTAAATTATAATTATTATTTTCGAGACTTCATGTGCGATATTTTCTAATATTTTAACTGACTGTTTTGAGATACTTATGTTTAGTGTTGATATTGAAGCATAAATGTTGTAATTATTAGTTAATTCAAAAAATTTACAAATTCCATGGTTAAATGACACTTTATCCAAGATGTTGAAATTGTCGTTAGAAAAGAACAAACGTTGCAGTTATAAGATGTTAGATAAGGTTAGAGCAAAACTGTAGTCTTGCCTAATTAGAACTCAACGAAATGGCTAGGCTAAGCTAGGCACTAAACATAAGTATCCCAAAACAGTCGGTTAAAAGGCAGGCCAGGCCATAAAAAAAAATATTAGAAAATATCGCACATGAAGTCTCGAAAATAATAATTCTAATTTAAACATCTAACTTTTTTGTTCTTCAATTTTTAATAAAAATAATTACATATTTAGATTCAGGAGAAAATTCTTTATTAAAAAACATATAAACAGTAATATATTTATTATCCTCATAGCTGGTATTATCGAACAAAGTGGGTATACATTTCTTTGGGACACGCTGTATATATATATGCCTACTGTATATATCTACCATATATAACTTGAATGTGTAACCTATTTTTCTCTGTTGTAATTCTGTGAGGGCCTTGGAGGCCTTAGTAGTTTCCTCCTTGGTGAGGTAGTATGGTCTTCCAGTTGCAGTAGATGCCTCTACCTTTGTCAAAATATCAGAGTATGTAATTGTAAGAATATCTGGTTGATGATGAAAAAAGAATGACGGGTTGGGACCATGAGGATGAAGAAAAGATATTTCTACTTCCCTCTTCTCAGTTGTTTTGTCCAAAATGCATGCTAACCACCAAAGGTTATCATATACAGCAGTGACAAAACTATGTAGTTTCTCTTCAGGTATAAGTTGTTCTTCTTCATTGACTTTCTCAATATGTGAATATCCTGATGCTGAGAAATGCTTAACCTCTAGTGAAGTTAATGAAACTGGTTTTAAATGGTGTATTTTCTGAGTACCAGCAATTGTTCTTGCTTTTGAATGTCTAGTTTGGAGAAATTCTTCATTGGTTGAAAAATGTGGTGTAATATTATTATTATCTTCTTTTGTAAATATATATAGCTGTTGTGCTGCAAGGATTTGTTTATCATAAGGCTGTTGCAGACTAGCTTTAGCAGCTAACCTCTTAACAGTTCCTCCTACACCATCACATGGTCCCTTCCCATGGCTTGTTGTAAAAAAATTCCACTCTGCATCAATTCCAAAGTCATCTTTGTTATGGCAGAGATTCAGAAAGTTTTTGCAGTTTTTATATTGTCCAGCACAGCCATCTGAAAAGTATATGAGTTTGTTGATGGATGAGATGTTCTCTTTTATGAAGTTTATGAGATGCTTTTGAAACAAATGTACTGCAACTGTGTTATGAATATTGCACTCAGATATGACAGCAAAGCTTAGGTGAGCAATCTCATTTTGCTTGTTATAATACAAAACAAATGGATGTAGAGTTGCCATCTGATTGTTCCAGTGAAAACTCTTGCACCTCATCTTGGATAACAAGAGAGTAATTTTGGCAAAATCACACACTACTAGGACTTCACTTGGTTTCAGTGACATTTTAGTTTCGTTGTAATAATTAGCTTGCATCTTGGTCAAGAAATCATGGATTTGGTATTCTTGAAGTTTGCTACAGAAATGTTCAATATATTCATCTGAACTCATGTGAATTGATTCAAGATTGGACCTGTCTGTATTGGTCCACTTCTTAAACTGTACTGAATCAATGCAGTTATCATCAAAAATATTTTAGTTTCTCTTTCAATGCTTTTGTGTCTCCACATTGTTTATATTCCCTAAGGCAGCATTGCAATGAGGGTGGATTGCACTCAATCAAAGTACCATAAGACAATGTTGTATATGGTTGATAAGATTTTCATTATCTTCAGTTAACTTATCAAATTTAGTTCCTACAAACATAAGTTTAACATTCTGATGAATGGTACATACACATACTGAGTGAGTTCCTGATGCTCTGGCAATAATACATTGCTTTGGACGCACCTCTGCAAATTTGCTGAAGCCCACTTTTACCAAAGAATTTCTTTCTTTAAAAAGCTGATAAGCTTCTTTTAAATTGCATAGCAGTAGATGCTTCTGAAAATGTTTCCTCTCCCCTGAGCTGTCCATAATGCTGACAATCCTTTTTACCAGGCATTATTCTACTGATATCTTCTGAAAGATAAAATGCTTTGATTTTTTCTATAATATTTTGTTCAATTTTCTTTCCAGGCCGAGGATTTGGAATTGAAAGGATACCCACTTCATTAGTAAGCTTTTTGGCAACTGATGCTTTGTGCCTTGTTGTGTTGAATTCTGTAGCTATTTTTCTCTCACTCCAACTTTTTGGTAATACAGTCAGGATTTGTAATCTTTCACTCCTCTTGGTCTGCAAGTTGCTGAATTTCTCCTTCAGTTGATTTAATATTTCATCATAATCTTTTTCTATCTTAGTTTTTTCTTTTTCCTGTATTAATATATCTCTTCCAGCAATTTCTTCTAATTTTCTCTTGACTGTTCCTGTAACTTTTGTTATTTTGTGAGATGCATAAGCATCTCTCTCTCTTAGCTTTCTTGTCTTTAGGGGAATTTCTCCTAATGATTTTAATAAAGTATTTAAAGTTGATAATTGAAATTCAAGTGCTGTGCTTGTTGATGGCTCATTGATTTAAAGTTCATTTTCAGATGAAGATATTTCAGGAATATTACTAGTTTCTTCACAGCAAGAGCTTTTTTTCATCTTCATCTAAAGTTTTTTTTTTCAGGCAATGATTCCAGCATTTCCCTACACTGCTTACAAAGCCTGTGATCAACTGTTAATTTGATTTCAGCCCTTTTATCAATTAAATATTGAAGTACAATTCGTAGACTTTTGGTTCAATGCTGTCCTTTTCGTGATTGAAAGGGATCAGCACATTTGTTGAAGTTTATCTATTTTTTAAAAATTAGTGTATTAAAATTAATAAGTTATATTTAAATGGCATTCCTTAATAGAAATTAATTTAGAATATTAAAACTAGTAAGTTATATTTAAATGGCATTCCATAATTTAGAAATTCACTTTGAATATTAAACAAATATTTTCTGAAAACATGAAAAAAACAAATTATTTAAAAGTTAATTTTAATTAAAAATACTTCCTGATCATACTTATCACTGGCCACTTATAACCTTTTAGGTACATGTTCCACATTGGTAAGTGAACATTTGTAAAAAAAATTGAAAAAATCGGGTATGGTATATTTTTTTTATTTAAGGTCAAAGGTCAAGGATATTTTTTTTAAATTTTCATTTTAGAGGCTTATGACGAGAGATAATATGACGAGAGATAATATGACGAGAGATAATATGACGAGAGATAATATGACGAGAGATAATATGACGAGAGATAATATGACGAGAGATAATATGACGAGAGATAATATGACGAGAGATAATATGACGAGAGATAATATGACGAGAGATAATATGACAAGCTGTTTAAGAGCTTCAAAATGACACTAGAATCAGAACTCTAGCTTTATTAGTTATGTGGCTACAGCAATTTGAAATTTGACAATAAGTAAAAAATCAGGTCAAAAGTCCAAATTTTATGACCCCATATCTCAGCAACCAAAGGTCAGCCAGCTCTAAAATTTGGGGAATTTCAGTTTCTCACATACCTACTAATGTATCAAATATCATGAAAATCTGAGATGGTCATGTTCAAATTCACCTTTTTTGGCTGAATTGACACGGAATGACCCGAAGTGAACATCAAGTATCCACATTTTCCAACTATCCACACACCTCAAGGAATGGACACACGTGGATAGTAGAGTATACTGTACAACAAATCACTCATGAAATACTACTCCACAGAATGTACAAGGTGTCCCATAAGTCCGGCATCATAGAAAAAATAATAAAAAAAGGCAAAACAAAAGCTTTTATTTACAGAACATGCTCAATATGTCCACCATTGTTTTCAATACACAAATTCAGACATGATACCCAGTCAGCAAGCACATGGTGAATGATGTCAGGAGTAATGGTGTTACATGCCCTAATAATGCACTGCCACAAATGTTCAACACTCCTAATTTTCTGTGTGTACACCAGCACTTTCAAGTGGCCCCAGAGATAAAAATCTAGTGGCGTGAGATCCAGGCTTCTAGCTGGCCATTCCACAGGCCCTCAATGTCCTATCCAATGACCAGGGAATTGTTGGTACAGGTATTCCCTTACTTGGGTGCTGTAATGTGCAGGAGTGCCATCTTGCTGGAACCATGTTGGGAAATTTCCTTCTTCATTCAAGACACTGGGAAATGCTTCTTCCTTGAGCATATGTAGGTAGGTGCCTCCAGTGACATGTTCATTGAAAAAGAGGGGGCCTATGATGCGATCCTTCCAAATGCCACACCATACCATCACCCGAGATGCACCTTGTTCTTTTGAAGAGGTATACCAGTGAGGGTTATTTTGAGACCAGTAGCAGGTGTTCTGTCGATTTACCTCCCCATTTCCATAAAAAACAGCCTCATCACTGAACAGAATAGTAGATGGGAAATTGGCATCCCGAGCATATGAATTATGGTTTGTAGAAATAGAAAAATATTAATTTCTCCTATGATGCCGGACTTATGGGACACCCTGTACAATTAAATTGCAATTCCATTGTTGTGTAACTTATAAATTTATTTTAAATCAACTAATAATTTGCTTTCTCTATGTGCAGAATTAAAAAAAAAATGGGGGGATGAAACTGTCAAATGATTGAGTAAGTTAGGCCCTAACTATCATTTTCAGAGATGGATGCCATTTCTTTTTACTTTATTACAAATTACTTGAAAGTGTACATTTCTGTACATTTAGGAGTTTCATTTTTCTGTTGCATATTATAGCTTGAAAATTACAGGTGATGATGTGTGTTGGTCTCTTCACACAAAGGTCAAGATGGTGGCCCTGCCTCTAGGCCTGGCTTAGTGGAGTGAGTTGCTTTCTTGCACTCTCAACTGCACATAGTCAGGTACACCTGGCTCATCTGGTACCATCCTGAGCCAGGCATCTAGCCTTCTCTTGAAGACCAACTTTGACCCTTGTAACATTTCTGAGGTCCTTTTGAAACTGGTTAAAAAGTCTTGGCCCCCTGACAACCAAACTATTTTTCATCAGTGTTGAAGAGGTCCCTTGTCAGGCCTTTAAATTAGGAATGCTACACATTCTGCCTTTCTTATTTGCCAGTGTTGTTTGGATGGTAATTGGGTTTAGTTTGAGGTTTGGTACCAGTTTTTTGATCATTTTCCATATGCAGAGTATGGTGTACCTCAGAGCTGCGCACTTGCGGTTTTTTTTGCGGTACTGCGGTACTGCGGTACTACCGTGTTGGTCGGTACTGCGGAAAGTACCGCGGGAAATTTGAATGCGGTAGCGGTACTGCTGTACTTTCAGCGATCCTTTGCGGTACTGCATTATGCGGTACCGTTTGGTAGTGCGGTAGTAGTACCGCAGTACCGCAAAAAAATGCGCAAAAAAACGCAAGTGCCCAGCTCTGGTGTACCTCTCTTCTTCTTTTCAGGGAGTACAGATTTAGTTTATGCAGTCTTTCCCAGTAGTTGAGTGCTTTGCAGCCATCAGTCTTAGCTGTGAAATGTGTCTGAATTTCTCTGTTTATTAATTTCTTCCTTTTTATATGTCAAGACTGAGCAGTATTCAGGTTTTGGTATGATCAGTGTTTTCAGCAAGGAAATCATTAGTCTTATCCTTTCTTTTGAACATTTTTACTACTTGTCCCCCAACTCTTTTTGCTTTATTTATCACTATCTGATTTTGTGTCTCGAATTTCGCATCATCAGTCATAATAACCCCCAAATCTATCACTTTCGTGCTTCTCTGAATTTCCTGTCTATCTGGAGCATAATATGCTGTCTAAGTTCCTCATTTCTACCATATCTCAAGAGCTGAAATTTCTCAGTGTTAAATGTCATATTGTTGTCTTCTGATCATTTGTATATTTTGTTTGTGTCCCTCTGCAAGGCCTGCACTTCATTTGCATCACTAATTTTTCTGCTGATCTTTGTATCATCCGCAAAGGATGTTACTAGACTGTTGCTGTTTACACCACTGTGTATGTTTGTTAATGTGATAATGAACAGGAGTAGGGCCAGTACTGTACCTTGTGGTACTGAGCTATGTACTTCTGAGTCTGATGATGATATACCTTGAATTTTGATGGCCTAGACATTCTCTGAGGAAGTTGTAGATCCATTTTCCCACTTTACCCGTTATTCCCATATATTTCATTTTATGTGCTATTATACCATGATCACATTTGTCGAAAGCTTTAGCAAAATCTTTTTTTTTTCTTTCCTTTTGTCTTTTCCTCCTCCTTTTATGCAGGAAGGAGGGACCAAAGGTGAATGCCCACAAAAGAGTGGATCTTACGGTCTTTGTTAGCTTTAGCTTCTGTAGATCTTTAGATCTTTTTCAAACATCTTATCATCATGTTCCATTGGGCCAATCCTATCGTGCTTTTTATTGTTATATTTATAAAAAACTAAAGAATTTCTTTGGATCTTTATTGTATTTCTAGTTAGATTTATTTCCCTGTGCCTTTTGCTCTTCCTAATCAAACTATTCAGCTTATTTCTTAACTGCCTATCCAAGTCCACAAGGCTATTACTGCTTTTAAATTCCTTGAATGTCTTCTTTTATTTTTAATCATTTTAACTATTTTCTACTCCACCACAAAGATTTCCTAATCTTGTTATTCCTAACAGTTCCGAAAGAAATGGCTACATCTATATTATATACACTGTACCGTACATTAGGGTGGATCGATTTTACATTTTTTTTTATTTCCATATTCTAATAGAGACAAAAACTTGCGCATGCATGAGAAAATAGCCTCTGCAAAATCTTAGCTTAATAGGTAATCATCTTCTGCCCCCGGCAGAGCGATGAAAATCATATTTTAGTAGTCAAAAACGTATTTTTCTTATAATTTTTAAAATATTTCAATATGCATCAAAATTATTCCTAATAACTATAAAGTCGATGAAAAAGACCTCATATGATCGTTTTTCCAAGCGCGTTGTCCTACGTTAATATCTTTTGCCCCTGGCAACAACTTCAAATGTTGAAAAAATAGGTAATTTATACACATATTTTCAGATCATATAGTTTTAGTTCAAGAACCAGAATCCCAGTACATGGGGCATTTCACTCCTGCATCAGGTTCTGCCACTGCAATAACATCAGGTATCATCAACTTTCTAGAGATTAGCAATATTAGCACGGACGACATTGTGGCTATCGGCTGTGATGGTACCGCAGTGAACACGGGTCGAAAGGGTGGAGCCATTCGTATGATTGAAATGAAACTACAAAGGCCAGTTCAGGCCAGTCAGTGGATCATATGCCTATTACACGGTAATGAATTATCACTGCGACACCTCATTCAAGACTTGGACAGCAAAACAATTGGGCCAATGGGCTTTACTGGACCAGTTGGAAAACAACTGAACGACTGCAAAAAAACTTCCAATTACAGAATTCGATGCCATTCCATCTCCCGACATTGACATAGATGATGCCGAGTTGAGCACTGACCAAAAATATTTGTTAGGCATCTACAGAGCAGTGTCGAGCGGTAGCTGCTCTTCAGCTCTCGCGGCTCGAAATCCAGGTGGCTGACAACAGCAAATAGATTTCTGCGCCTCTATGTTTCAACCAGTGAACCCTCCAGCACCTTCAACGAAATTGTGGGATTCATTATGACAGTTTACGCACCAATTTGGTTTAAGATAAAGAAAAACTCCAGTTTCACTGAGGGCGCAAAACATTTTTTCGAAATGATGCGTCTCTCTCAGACCATGCCTCAAAGATCTAAGACAATCGCCAACAAAGTCCTCCGTAGAAATTCTTTCTTTGCTCACTCAGAAAATATTTTGATCTCCATGCTACATGCCAATGAGCAACACATAAGAGAATTGGGATGGAGAAGAATATTAAAAGCACGATCAAAACAATCACCAGCGGGGGAAATTCGAGCCTTCGCCATGCCTGAGCTGCTCTACGATAGTCAAAACTATTACGAAATGATCAACTGGCAAACGGCTGAGGTGACCAAACCCCCCATTACAAAAACAATACCTGATACCCGAATAAAAGAGTTTGTTGAGATGGGAGACCAGCCTGATGGACTGATCCCACTATTCCCTTGTCATACTCAAGCAGTCGAGAGACTCATCAAATTAGTAACCGAAGCCTCTGCCAGTGTAAGTGGAATAGAAGAGAGGGACGGATTCATCCACTCCCGTCTTCACTCCCAAACAAAAATTCCACGATTTGATTCTAAGAAAGACTACCGTATGTAAATCGACATGCAGCCAAAGGAAGGGTGGTTGGGGCTGGATAGGGTGGAACTCGACATACAGCCACCCCTCATTGTGAGTTCTGGGTTGCTAATTTTATAAAATTAGCAAGCGAGGAGCTGTACTTAGTACTTATCGTACTTATAACATCGCATTAACGTAATTATAATCCACATTTAGACTTTTCTCGGAGACAGAAGATATTACTCTAGAGTCATAAAAGTTTGCGTGTGTGTTATTTCATGCCTAAGCAATGATATA
>JAJOZX010004016.1:195000-252500 GCA_023014485.1 Bathynomus jamesi | reverse complement strand
GGCGTATGTCCCTCATACATTTTTCCTGTGCAAGATGATGTTTGTCACGTTCCAACAGAAAATATATTTGGGAGTATTGAAGCAAGTTTATGAGGAGGAACAAGAATATGATACATTTTTCCACTTCAAGAATTAAATAACTTTTCAAAGAAGATAAAATAAATTCTATCGAATGTATACTATTTAAGATTGTCTATATAATATTTCTAAAATTTTTATCTAAGATTTATGTATCTACTTAATAGTTATAAAAATCTTTTCAAATTCTTTTTTCTTATTATTATATTATTAGTGTCTAAAATTTGGATTCACTGGATGAGAATACTGTCTCTTAATTAATTCTCAAAGACTTGTGTACATGTAGTATTAGGAAGAGTATTTTATAGTCTGATAAGCGCTTTATAAATTAAACATTATTATTGTCAATATATTCTGTCCCTAAATATAAGAGAGGTTATGTATGTACATTGTACATATATTTTAAAAGATTTTTTCTCCTTTGGTTTATCTACATGTATTTTTTATATGAATTGAAAATTGACTTTTTTTGGACCAACAAGTCTGTAATAAATCTTCGTAGTCTGAAAAAAAATTTTATTACTTAATTTCAAACTGTTTTGAGCCTTATAATGAACTATAAGCTGACTTTTTATTACTTATTATGGTGTACATACGTCAAATAAACATTTTTTTATTCTTGGTCTTTTTTTCGAAAAATGATATCTTCGCTGCCAAATCGCAAAAAAAAAAAAATTGAAATGTTTTCCAAAAAATCATAATTTTATTTTTGTTACCCTAAAAAAATGATACATATTTAGAAACTACAGTTAATTTTACATATTTTATCATTTAAGACTTATTACGCTACCACAATTAGCAGCTGAGATATTTACGTTTGAAAATTGTTGGTTTTTCATTTGGCCAAAATTTGGTCAAGCCATAAAATTTGACCAACTTGACCAATTTTCAAAAAAATTCAGATTTTTGTAATTTGGACCAAATCCAACCCTCACACCAAGTTTCACGAATTTTGGAGATGGCAGTGTACATTTGGCACTTTCATTTGTCTATTTGTCCTGGAATTACCCGTTAATTCTGAGGTATTTTGCACATTTCCTATGGTAATGCATCATTTACGAAATCTCTCAACATAAAGGTTATGCTTTATTGTATAAAATGTAGTCAAAAATATATTTTTCGTGTATTTTGGTGTGCTTTGTTTGAATATGACCTTCATTTCTTGCGCAAATGAACAGAAATACAGTTGTCATTGCATGGCCCAAACATATATTTCTGTTCATTTGCACAGGAAATGAAGGTTATATTTGAACAAAGCACACCAAAATACACTAGAAAAATATATTTTTGAATTCAACTTCAGGCTGTCATTTTCTGCATAATGACCTAGAGTACTTGTTCAATTGCTTGTGACCAGGGGTGCAGTGCTGCCGGAGCTCACTGGAGCGCCGCTCCGGCACCTCTGCAAGAGGAAGTTTGGAGGAATTACCATAACAAGCAACAAAAAAATTGTCTCCATTAATTATCAACAGTTTAGTGAGTGAGTGCAAACACGAAATACTTAGTCATCGTGTGGCATATATAGAAACAGGATAGGAAATGGCAGGCTTTTGTCAGGCCCACCAGAGCTCCGGCACCTATAAAATTGGCACTGCACCCCTGCTTGTGACTGCGAGTAAAATCCAATATTAACCCAAATCTAATTGGTTAAATTCTCCAGATCAATGACTACACTCATTCCTTCAGAAAATTTCCCTTTTATATCCACCACCAAAATAGTAAATATAAGGTTAGTAATTCTATAGATAATTTGGTATTATTCTACTATTACACCCGTCTAACGTCCAGCAATTATTATATGTTCATTAAGTAGATTTTTTAATTCTAAGACACTTTCCTTCTATAGCGTTTCCGTTGCAAATACTTCGTTTTCGAGATATAAACATTCTTTTGGTGTGTATCTAGTCCTAGTGTGTGTTTGTACGTTCATGTGTGTGTACATTCGTCTGTGTTCGTACGTTCGTTTGTGTGTTCATTACATGTCTGCCCAATCACTACACCATCCATTTCGAATTTGAATTACTTTCCTACCGGAATGGAACACTCATTCCACTCATTCAGAAGTATATTAGGCCTGGCTCTATGATTTATAATGATTCCTGGGCTGCCTACAAGACTATAAGTGATTTAGGTTAGGATAGGTTAGGTTAGGTCAATTTTGAAGGTGAAATTTGTTTTTCCTATGGTTTTTGATGTGTTTTAAACGAATCTGACCTTCAAAACCGTCGGAAATGACTCATTTTCGATTGCCAGCTGGGGGGAGGGGGGTTATCTCAAAAACGAGTCATTTCCGACGGTTTTGAAGGTCAGATTCGTTCAAAACACATCAAAAACCATAGGAAAAACATAAATTTCACCTTGAAAGGGAGGCGGGTATAATACTGTACATTTACCGATAATTTTGTTATTAAGTTAGGGTAGGTTCCATTTTGGAACATTTGCAGGTATTATTATAGTATTACACCCGTCTAACGTCCAGCAATTATTATATGTTCATTAAGTAGATTTTTAAATTCTAAGACACTTTCCTTCTATAGCGTTTCCGTCGCAAATGCTTCATTTTCGAGATATAAACATTTTTCTGGTGTATATCTAGTGTGTTCATATGTTCGTTTGTGTGTTCATACGTTCGTGTGTTCATACGTTCATTTGTGTGTTCATTACGTGTCTGCCCAATCACTGCGCTCCATCCTTTTCGAATTTGAATTACTTTCGTACCGGAATGGAACACTCATTCAGAAGTACATTAGGCCTGGCTCTGTGATTTATAGTGATTCCTGGGCTGCCTACAAGACTATAAGTGATTTAGGTTAGGTTAGGTCAATTTTGAAGGTGAAATTTGTTTTTCCTATGGTTTTTGATGTGTTTTAAACGAATCTGACCTTCAAAACCGTCGGAAATGACTCTTTTTCAATTGCCGACTGGGGGGAGGGGGGTTATCTCAAAAACGAGTCATTTCCGACGGTTTTGAAGGTCAGATTCGTTCAAAGCACATCAAAAACCATAGGAAAAACATAAATTTCACCTCCAAAGGGAGACGGGTGTAATACTATAAATTTACCCATTTGCACAAATATTAAGTTCACATTTGAAAGGTAATTCTACGTTGCTAAGAACATAAGAAATTTTTATACTAGGCACACTAGGGGCCACTTCGGCCCATCGAGGTGGCTCCACTATGTAAAAACTGCCTGTACATTGGCAACAACCAATTTCTACAAACCTAATTAATTATTAATTTAAAACTAATTAATTATCAACTTAAAACTAAAGATAGAATCTCTGGATCCAGAGGATCAGTCATAATAAGCTACTATCCACAAATATGTTACACTATCTATTTATAACTGACATGCAAATATATCAGATCCAAAGAATCCAGGCAATTTCATTACGGTACCCATCAGTACCAGTACCTTGCCAACCAAAAATAGATTAGGTTACAGTTAAATTCCCTTTTGGAATATTTGCACAACTAATGAAGCTGATATGAATAAAGCACATCAAATTACACTCAAAAAAATATATTTCTTGCTAGAAATGCAGATCATGGCATTTACTGCATAATTACCGTTAATTACAATTAGTTAATTAAACTATAACAACACTTGACCAGATTGCATAGAAAAAATATTTTTCACAACTTTGAGTTGGTCCATCTGATAAATTTTCCAGGCTGCTGCAAGCAAAGTTAACTTAGACGTAGGCCTAGATGCATCCTTTCCGACTATCTCCTTCGTTGATTATTTATCATTAAAACAATAAAAAGAAAGAACAATGCACCATGCTTGCGAGATATGTATGATGAAAAGTAGCAAGTAGCTACTTGCAAAACGTAGCCCAATTTGACCTGTAAAATACAATATGAAATGAAATGAAAAGTTTTATTGGTCCATATGACAAATATTATTAATACAATGACAGTTCACATACTAAGGATAAAAAGATTAGAAATAATACAGTAATGACGGGGTTAAGTGAAACTACAGACAGACGTTTTCATACCAAGAATTCCATAGCTTATAGGATATGATCTTATAAACGGCAGGACTCATCGATAACCTGGATAATCGGGTTGGTTGATTTTTTAATTCCTTCCATTAGACTGTACTGAGCATGCCTTGTTACCTCCGAGAAGTTCGGAACATTGCGGGTAGAAAACATTTGTGGAGCTGAGCATCTCGGGGAAATTTATGTAAGAGTCTAAAAGACCTGTTGTACAGCAAATTTAGAGTTCTGCCAGAACCTTTTTTATAATTCACCCAGAGTTGCTGTCCATATATATTACTGCAGAAAGTACGAAAGAGTGTGTCTTTAGCTTCACTTGTACAGAACCGAAAGTTCCTTATAGTCATATTTGCTTCAGCACAAAGGCTTCGAGATTGTTTTTTTATATCTGAGTGATCACTCAAGGAGCTGGTGATAGTTTGACCCAAATACTTAAACTCTTGTACTTCCTCAATTACTTTACCTCTCATTTTAAACCTAATGTCAGCTGGTTGATTATAGCTTTTAGGATGAAATTGCATAACCTTAGTTTTTGTAACATTAAAAAGAATATCATGTTTCTGCGAATACACTTGGCAGACTTTTAATAGCCGATCCAGACCTTTAACAGAGGGACTTATTAACACCATATCATCGGCATAAACTAAGTTATTTATCCTTGTGTTATCTATACAACATCCCACTGTTGCCTCATTAAGTGAAGCAATTAGTCCGTCAATATACACATTAAACAGCAGAGGGAGAGCAAGGAGCCTTGTCTCACCCCGCAAGAGGAACCAAAATATTCAGATAGTACATTGCCCCACCTAACGGTAAAAGATTGGTGGGAGTACCAAAATTTCAATAAATTTAATATGTACATGGGAACCTTCCTGTCTTCTAGTTTTTTAAATAAAATATTGTGTTTCACTCTATCATATGCCTTACTTATATCTAGGAAACAGCTATAAATAGTTAGGCTGACCATATTTCCTTGAGACAAAAACGGGACATTGGGATGGCAAAAAAGGGACGGGGGTTATGTAATATTCTGTATTCATGAAAAAGTAAGTACATAAACATATTGAGCTTACAATTATTCTTCAGTGACAGAACCCATACAGAACCCATAAAAAAAACGGTAGTGTCCCGTTCAAAACGGTACGTATGGTCAGCCTAATAAATAATTGAATTACTGTCAGTGTATTTAGATATTGTTTCTTTTAGTACATAGATGCACAGGTCAGTTGAGTGGGACCTTTTAAAACCAAACTGATTACGAAATGTCCATAGGTAATCATTTAATCGGAGTAACAAGAGTTTGATTGTGAAATTAAAGTATGTTAATCATGAAAATATATTACAATTTAATTATGGAAAACTGATACGTGTGGGTAGTTGGGAGGTAACGAAAATGGTCAACTGAGTAGGTAGGTAGTTAATCTAACAATTATTAAATTCCCTTTATGTCAATAACTGGCTGGATGAAGCCAATTGGTTGCTCACCAGAGTTATTCTCCACATTAGTATTTATATACTGTGTGATAGAGCGTGCTTGGTAATAGACATACATTACCGATCAACCAACCGAAAAAAACCAAGAGGACGCTGGTGGAAAAAGCGCCGCGAACAAAAGGACAGGGAGAAGAGAGGAAGAACGGAAAGAAGGAACGGGTGAACAAGACGGAACGGAGAGAAGGAAGAGGCTAAACAACGGAAAAAGATCCCCACCAGCAAGTACGCTCTCAACAATTGAGCAAAGAGAAGAGGGACTGTTTAATAACACTCGGTAAGTGATCAGTTGTGTTTTTTAGCCCAGTTAATTAAGGGACATAAATTAAGCTGGGTCAGACAAATTAGGCCTACATTGTGGTCTAAGACCTAACATCAACTCATAGCTTAACAAAGATGAAGGTACTGTAACTTACCCTAACCTAATTTGGTGAGGAATCCTACTGTGGACCTCAATTTACTCTGCCCGCTCTGGACCATTTCCAGAATCTCTAGGCTGGCCCCTACAAGGCTAGACTTAATCTACTCTATAGTTAGACTGGAGATATTAGGGGTGGGTTAATTGGGGACCAATTCATACAAAGCATTTTTCACATAATTTACAGTCTTACATTAATGAAGAGGAAGACACCGTCCGCTTGTACGATGATATAATATTCTGACATAACGTGATGCAATATCATTTGTGTTAAGCATTTAACAAGTCTCCTACAAGTACGAAATTCTCAGTAATATATATATATATACAGGGCGTCCCAAAAAAATGTATACACACTTTAAATAATTATAAAGGCAGTGTTTATTAAAATACATTTCATTTTCAAAATGTAATAGAATCTACAGACATTATTTAATTGTTTTGTCAACGCCTGTTTTCAAACTGACGTCCGTTCTGGTCCAGGCACTGCTGATAACGCGAAGCAATGGAATCGCAAACATCACGAAACATTTCGTTTGGTATTTGTGTGCATTCTCGTTCAATGGCTGCTCTCAATTCAGCGACTGTTGCAGGTTTTATAGAGTAGACTTTGTCTTTTAAGTATCCCCATAAAAAAAAGTCTAGTGGTGTGAGGTCTGGTGAACGCGGAGGGTATTCTACGAAACCCCTTCGTCCAATCCACATCCACATCGTGCCAAGTACCACTCGCAATACTCCACTCTTCGGTCCGGATCATCATCATCTTCATTAATAGCATGGACTAATTGGAATGTAACTTTTCCATTGACAGCGCTTCAAAATGCGTTGGACAGACGATTCTGAAATTCCTACCTCACGACTCGCTTGCCGCACAGATTTTCTTGGACTTTGGTGATACGTTTCCAGTACGCTTTCTTGCTTTGTGGGGCTTGTCGATGTCCGTGGTCTTCCGGAACGCTTCTTGTGGACATTCTGAACAGTTCCATCGGCTTCAAACTTATCTCTAATTCGAGTGATGGTAAGTCGCGTTGGTGGATCTGTTTGAAACTCCCTCCTAAACTGTCTTTGCACTTCAACTGCGTTTTCACACTTCCAGTAGCATTTTAGAATGAATTTCCTTTGTTCAAAGCTTAGTCTGACTGCCATTATTAATTCTAATGGGTTTAACTTGGAAAGAAAAAAACATCAATTGAGCTATCAGCTGTTAAAGTGTGTATACATTTTTTTGGGACGCCCTATATATATATATAATAATATATATAATATATATATATATATTATATATATATATATATATATATATATATGCAGAGCTGGGCAGTAACGCGTTACAAGTAACGGCCGTTACGTAACGCGGTACTTTTTTAGTAACGGTAGTGGTAACGGAATTACATTTCAAATCAAGTAATTCTTTCAGTAACGACGTTACTTTTTTAGGGAAATACATTCGTTCGTCGTTATTTTTTTATCGTAGCTCGCAATTAGTTTCTTTCGATCCTCACTCACTATTCATTAACCGTTAAAAATTTGTCCCTTCTCTATGAGCGAGGTGTGCATATTAGCCGTTGGCATACTGGCAGCCTACCCCCATCCACCCTCTCCCCCTACACTGACAGCACTGTCAAAGTAAAAAGGCGAAGAACCTGAAGCAGGGAGGGACCTAAGTTCAGCAGAGGTTTCGTCATTCCTCTCATCTGGGCCTTTACGGCACGTTAGTTCTGTATCCTTCCCATCCACTAACTTTAAAAATATGTTTATTAAACTTAACCTTCGTATACCATCTAGTGCCGCTGTTGAGCGGGTTTTTCAGTAAGGAAGGATATACTGCGTCGGAAACGAGGCTCGCTCTTAGATGCAACTTTTGAGAAGCTTGTTTTCTTAAAGGCCAATAAAGATTTTTGAATAATAGTTTCTAAGTTTGTATATTTAGCTAATAAATGTCAATTATCATTGCCATGCACAATAACTCATTTGATTCATTTCTTTAGTATTTCGTATTATTGTTTTGCAAAACTAAACTTTCCTGGTATATTCTAGCATTAGTAAATTAGTATCAATAGTAGGCCCTTTGCTACATCTCGTTATGTTGCAATTCCTAGTAATAAATCTTGCAGAAATTTTGTTTCACTTTTTTGAAAATATTATGCCTTATAAGTCATAACAACGCAATGAAGGCATGCACAAACTTCATAGCCTATGCATTAACCAGTGGATACAAACCAACACATACTCGCACAAACGAATATTTATATAATATAATATTTTATGTATATATAAATTATAATATACCTATGCATAATATAATATATTTACATTTCATTAAAAGTAACGGTAACGAGTAACGGTGCCGTTACTCGTTACTTTTTAAAAATGGTAACTAATGATAACGGCGTTACATTTAGACTGTGGTAACGGTAACGGCATTACATTTATAAAGTAACGAGCACAGCACTGTATATATGTTAAACACAGACCGTACATAGAACAAGGAACTCTTCTAGGAAATTAAATCCACTATAGTTCGAATAAGTAATGATAAATGACAAATACTATAGTTTTTCTTTTTCATGATGGAAAGCCCAATGTGGGCACCGGGTTACTTATATAAGTTAACATACAAGTTTCTCAGGGAACCATTCTGAGTTGTTGTATATTAAACGGACGTGTTATGTGCCTTGAAAAGTGGACGCTCAATGTCCCGGTTGAGGTTTAAGTTTTGTTTTTTGGCTAAAAATACAATAGTTACCCCTTTTCTTTGATGTATTCAATCCGACGTGAATGCAGAGTTTCTTGCGTATTTTGAGGTTCTGAATGTAGTAGGCTTGGTGTAAGCTGTAAACCCTAGAGCCTGTCCCAAAGCTGGATCCTATCTGCTTTGCAGATAGCTGGTGAGGGAAGCTATATTTTGGGGCCTCTTTGCGAGTAACCCGGTGCCCATGTTGGGTTTTCCATCACGAAAAAGAAAAAACTATAGTACAGTATTTATCATTTATCATTACTTATTCGAACTATAGTGGATGTAATTTCCCAGAAGAGTTCCTTGTTCCATGCACAGTCTGTGTGTAACATATATATATATATATATATATATATATATATATATATATATATATATATATATATATATATATATATATATATATACAGTGGTGTAGTGCTAAATAAAGAAGTGAGGGAACGCATTTTGAAAGTGTTACTCAGATGCGGGGGGGACAATGGCGAGCGCGGCGAGCCCATACAGCTGGGGGTCCGGGGGCACTGTAAGCCCCCCGGGAAATCTTTTGAAATCTGACCAATTTCAGGGATATTTTGAGGTCATATGCACTGGATATTAGGATATATTCCAAGGTTGAAGATGCAGTATTTCCAGTGTCATTAGATATACGACATCCAGTACGATCAATAAAAATAGCTAACAACTGGAATGATTAACTAAAAAAAAGTTAACAACTGGTACGCCGTGGTGACTGTTTCACCAGATCTTTATAGGCTAGCATTGCCTCAGTCGAAGCTAAAAGAAATGAAGCAGTTAATGATTCTTTCTCATATTTCTTCTAGGGGTGGGAATTAAAATTTCATGACATTAGAGATTTGTAAGTTCGGATTTATTTGAAATAGTGAGGGAACGCCGTTCCGTCTACCAAAAAAAGTAAGGGAACGCCGTTCCCACAGCACTACACCACTGTATATATATATATATATAAATCAGAGGCGACGGCGGGGGTCAGGCAGGTTAGGCTCAGCCTGACCTAACACTAAAAGAAAAATAAATTTAATTTCCTGGTCATCATGTAAAATTTAAATTTGTGTATTTCAAAGATCTATTTATTATGGTCACTTTATTAGAGCAATATAAATTTTAGAATGCCGCATTTTTTCCTTCTCTCCATGCGCCGCTTCTTTGGGCAAAGTCAGACTTGTTTTATGACGCCTGAGCGACCGAGCGCATTAAGCCACAAAGCCAGGTCAGGCATCATTTCCGATGCCTTGCATCACACTTATGAAAAAATGAAACTTTTACGAAATTTAATGTAATTTAAAATCAACATTAGTATAGCATCTGTCAAAACAATCAGATAAGTATATAATTTTGTCAATCTATTTTTTCAAAGAAGAGAAAAGCGAGTTTTCCAGTTTACAAGTCAGGCATATTTCTAAGTGCCTAACATTACGCTGGATGCCAAATCTCATCCTCAGAAAGCTGTTTGAGTGAAAATAGAGATATGTGGCAACTGTGAATTGCGCACGGCTTTCCTCATTGTCAGTTACCTTAGGTACCGTGTCGTATTCGTTTCAATGCATTTGAATTTTTTTTTCTTTTGTGCTTTTTGTGTTTTTTTTTTCTTTTTTTACTCGACCTTAGATACCCATTTACATTGAAGTACATTTATAAAGATCCTGATTTTACTGCTGCAAAAATGTCAAAGAACTGCTAAAATTATGCATTGACTTAGAGTTAGAAAAAGCTTTTAGCGAATCTGCAAAACTGTTTAGATTGATTTTAACTATACCGGTAAGCAGTGCATCCACAGAGAGAAGTTTTTCAACATTAAATCGAATTAAGACGTATCTAAGGAACAGAACTGGTCAGGAAAGACTATGTTTAGTAAGAATTGCAATAGAGAAAGAAATTGTGGTTTCCCTGGAGAGGCAAAAGATTCTACATGACAAGGTCATCGAAGAATTTGCATTGAAACCGAGGAGGTTGGAGTTCATGTATAAATGACTCATGGTGGATTAAATATGATGAAGACATTCTCATAAGGACATAATAAAATACAAACTACGTAAGTTATTATAATTATTAAACAATTTATTGATTTAGTAGGCTTTAAGTAATTTTTTAAAACAAAAGCAAAATTATTTAAAAAACAAAATTTACATATTCATTAATATGAATTCTATCGAAGTCATATCAAGCCCATAATGCTTGTGCCTGACCTATGTGAAAAGTCTGGCGTCCCCTGATATATATATATATATATATATATATATATATATATATATATATATATATATATATACAGGGCGTCCCAAAAAAATGTATACACACTTTAAATAATTATAAAGGCAGTGTTTATTAAAATACATTTCATTTTCAAAATGTAATAGAATCTACAGACATTATTTAATTGTTTTGTCAACGCCTGTTTTCAAACTGACGTCCGTTCTGGTCCAGGCACTGCTGATAACGCGAAGCAATGGAATCGCAAACATCACGAAACATTTCGTTTGGTATTTGTGTGCATTCTCGTTCAATGGCTGCTCTCAATTCAGCGACTGTTGCAGGTTTTATAGCGTAGACTTTGTCTTTTAAGTATCCCCATAAAAAAAAGTCTAGTGGTGTGAGGTCTGGTGAACGCGGAGGGTATTCTACGAAACCCCTTCGTCCAATCCACATCCACATCGTGCCAAGTACCACTCGCAATACTCCACTCTTCGGTCCGGATCATCATCATCTTCATTAATAGCATGGACTAATCTTGGAATGTAACTTTTCCATTGACAGCGCTTCAAAATGCGTTGGACAGACGATTCTGAAATTCCTACCTCACGACTCGCTTGCCGCACAGATTTTCTTGGACTTTGGTGATACGTTTCCAGTACTCTTTCTTGCTTTGTGGGGCTTGTCGATGTCCGTGGTCTTCCGGAACGCTTCTTGTGGACATTCTGAACAGTTCCATCGGCTTCAAACTTATCTCTAATTCGAGTGATGGTAAGTCGCGTTGGTGGATCTGTTTGAAACTCCCTCCTAAACTGTCTTTGCACTTCAACTGCGTTTTCACACTTCCAGTAGCATTTTAGAATGAATTTCCTTTGTTCAAAGCTTAGTCTGACTGCCATTATTAATTCTAATGGGTTTAACTTGGAAAGAAAGAAACATCAATTGAGCTATCAGCTGTTAAAGTGTGTATGCATTTTTTTGGGACGCCCTGTATATATATATATATATAATTATGTACGTATGTGTATGTACGATTATTTGTATGTATGTATGTATTTTAGCACACATCATAATATAGATAATTATGTCATTAGTGAGTATAAAGAATATGTTAAATATATAATTTCTGCCAAAATGTTACAAAATGCTGTTTGGAAAAGCTAAAATGAGTTGGCTTCCGGGGCTCCACCTCGGACCCCACTGGGCTGGGGGAAGCTACCGCTCACCCCAGACCCCTAGCTTAATAACTCGCGCCATTGGCGCTCGCCGATTTACACCCCTATCTGTATCAGAACCGGTTGTTAAGAAATTGGCAGCACACCCCTGTATAATATATATATATATATACATACATATATAAGTTTACTGCTAAAATGTTACAGGTAATGTTCAGTCTTTGAGTTAGATCAGACAATCAGAATGACAATTTGAAAAATTATTTAACTTTTTATATAGGCAATTTTTTGGTGACATCATTATTATTTAATGTTGACTTGTTTTGTTTTTATCCTCAAGAGGCTGCATTATTTTGCAGAATATTTGAAGATAAGGTAAATATTTTAGCTGTAGCAACGTCTAGACAGATAAGCAAGATATTTGAAGATGAAGCCATATTTTTATTTTAAACTGCATATTGACAGATCTGATGTTATCATGATCTGCCGAGTTAACTAAAAATGGAAACTGAAATATGCATTTTATTATGAATTACAATTAAACATGCATATGAGCAACAATTAAATGCTTAAGATTTAAAATTAAACATTAAGCAAGACATGACTATCTTTTACAACGAAGAGAGAATGTATACAGAAAATGAACATTGCAGAATTTAACAAGATTACATTATTAAGCTAAATCTAAAAACTGATTAAGTAATTTAAAAATAAATAATTCACCAATTATGCAGCAGAAATAAAATAGAAAGCAAATCAAAAATTTATCCAAACTCGTGTCAGCGTTATACGACTTTGGACTCTATGTCAAAATGAATATATGAATATAAATATACATAAGGATATAAGGATTATATAAATATACAAATTGTACGAATAAATATAAGAATTATATGAATGAATATAAGAATGGTAAAATATTACATTCGCGGCTCCATCTGTAAAAGTAGCAGAAAAAAATCAAGAATTATCACCAAATAATGCAGAAAAAAACAATAATTATCACCAATTAAATAACTCGGGTAAATTGAATGGCCGGTTAGGTCAACTGTACGCTCTTGATGATTGGTTAGATTAAGTCGTGATATTTTCGTTAGTTAACGAAAATATCACGACCTAACCTAACCAATCGTCAAGGGCGTACAGTTGACCTAACCGACCATTCAATTGACCAGGGGCAACTGACAAGTAGATAGATTACAACACTACATTATTACATGTTCATGCTAAGATGGGATCCTTCAAAAAACGTATTCTTCGTTAGGGATAATTTAAAGTTGCACTTTTTACAGTTTGACCGACGCTTTTGGCAGCGAAAGAACTGGGTATTTTTATTAAAGGAACACTTTCCCACACTTAGAGCACTTTTTCATAAACAGTAGCAGTTTGTGACTCTGGCTAAATTTAACATAATCCTCTGTAACTAGTTTAGGCTCACTGACGGAACATCCAGTGCACACATTCATTATCAACAACGTTACACTCCAAACTGACGCATTTCCACCTCACTGCCACATTTTATAGGCAATCATGCGGCGGAATGGCACCAAGTAGGGTAATTATGTCGCAAATGACATGGCCTGAAGTTGAAATAAAAAATAAATTTTTCTAGCGTATTTTGGTGTGCTCTGTTCAAATATAACCTTCATTTCCTATGCAAATGAAAAGCAATATGATTATTTGTACATTACTTCGGAGTCGTATTTCTTCATTTCTGGTCATGTGAATAGCAATATATTAACCAAAAATTATGAAAACTAACTAAACCTAACCTAACCTAACTAAACCTAACTAAACCTAACAACCTAACTAAACCTAACCTAACGTTAACAAGGGGGCTCCGCCCCTTGACTCCCGCTAATAACTTAAAGTTCGTTCCTGATATAACGAAATATGACTCCGAAATAATGTAAACAAATTCTTATTTCTTTACATTTGCACCGTAAATGAAGGTTATATTTGAACAAAGCACACCAAAATACACTAGAAAAATGTTTGGCACTGTCTGGATGTTGGAAGAACCCCGTGTTCCTTGAAAAACGTTAATGACGCTAGATCATTATGGCCAAAACGTTCAATTGCCGTAAGGTAGGACAACTCACACCCTTCGCACAACAACATCATACAAAACTGATCTGCTACGTTCGGATTGAAAGACGTGAACGGCGCATAGAAAATGACGTCATCACTATTTCCCTGTACAAATAGCACAAAATTATACTCGTCGGACCAAAAATGAGTGTATTTATATATATATTAGTATCATAATTTTCACCATTAAAATGTATTTGCACAAAAAATGAGTGACAAATTTGAATAAAGCGACTAAAACTACCTCATAAAAAGTTACTTTGATTTACAGGTCCAGCCCATGTCATTTAAAACACATTAATATTTACTTATTCTATATTTATATAAATACATGACTTTTATAACTAAAAAGTTGATTTTTGTGGAGCCGTGAAAGTAATACTTAACCATGGTAAATATTCGTTTTAACTGCCCCCTCGCTTTTGACACGAAAACATATTTTTCTGGTGTATTTTGGTGTTTCGTTCAAATCTAACCTTTATTTCCTCGGGAAAATCCCCATTTTTTAGGAAATAACGATCTGACATATCCTCAAAAAGGACCAAAATGACGATTTTTACTGGAAAATGAAGGTCAGATTTGAAGAAAATACACAAAAATACACCAGAAAAATATGTTTTCGTGTCAGAAACGAGGGGGCAGTTAAAACGAATCTTTACCGCATGAAATACACCAGAAAAACCTATTTTCATCAGTAATATTCACGGCAAAAGTAACCTAACCTAACCAATCGTCAAGAGCGTACAGTTAAAACTAACACAACTTAACCTAACCAATTGTCAAGGGCATACAGTTGATCTAACCGGGCATACAGTTGACCTAACGGGGCATTCAATTAACCTAACCGGTATGGGTACCCCATAATGAATTCGGGACCCGGAAAGGTGTAGTGATTTCCCTTCCTTCATTTGTATAATTATTTACTTTACTTTTTATTCATTTCCTCTTTATCCTTCTTCGTTCTCTTTACACTCGCTTCGCTATACTTTCGGTGTACTTTATAAATACGGTAGACGTGACCGAGTGGAAAGCCGTTATAATTCAAACAATGCAAGGGAGACCGGGGGGGGGGGTAATTATACGCGTATTAACATTTTACTAACTTTTATTTATGCCGAAACGCTTTAGATAAACGGGGTAATGCGAGGGGGATATTAACGTTAACATCCTAAGTCGGAGAGAGATATGAAATACTATTCTAAATTCACATCATCATCTTTACACCAAAAAAACACCTTAATAAGCTCGAGGCCATCCGATGACTGGCGGGCGTTCCTACCCAGCCTCTAGCCTGTGTTCAGGCGTTGCCAACTCGTATTTCTATATTTTTTTTTATAAACAAACCATTATTTATCGTAATTACATTTATTAATTATTATTATCTTCTTTATTAATTTCTTATAACCAAAACATTCTAATTTTTAATTAGACATTACTACACTCGCATCATCCCCTTGAAAATAAGTTTTACACTAGGAAAACTTATTAGTATCGTTTAACAAATTTATTTATTTATTCAACAAATTTATTTATTTTGCAGCTTTTTTTTTTTTTTCTTTAACAAGTTCACAGTTAGGATAGACAAGAATTCATTAGAATGACCAATTCCACACATCAGATATTTTGTATAATTTTATAAAATCGAAAAGAAACAAAACTATAATTTCCACAACATTTGCATAAAAATAACATTTCACACTAATAATAAATTTTACAACCTGTAACAAATCGGTAACGTGACAAATAACGGATAATTTTCTTAACATTGGTTACATAAATTTCAAGTTCACGATCTATTCCAGCGATTCCTCATAAAAAATCGCTTTACATTCGAAACAAATATTTATATAGTTATACAATTACTATTAGAGCAACAGAGAAAAACGAGAAAACGTTTATATAAAATACTGACCAGAGTACATACTATTTCACGAAATACAAAACAAATCTGGGCAATAATCGCGCACCCTTTCACTTATAATTTCATTACACAATAATCAGTACATTAAGAGCTGGACGTTGTTTAGATCACAATCCGCACAGTTGACAACGGACTTCTTCAATTTTCAATCGCAGCTCTCCTGCTCACTTCGCTAGAATGCAAGGGATTGCATCACCATGCAACAGGTCAGCACGCTTTAGGTTAGTTCCGCTCTCTCCAAATGGCGAAAAAAAAACAAGAGAGACGTCCAATTCTAAGAGGATCAGGGTGGGGAGATACACTGAAAGTGGAACCACGCACCGGAATTGGACGGAATTTGCAATTCTAGAAGTCGACGAATCAACTCGCCTGTCTCATCTCGACTTTTGTCGGTGAACGCTGCTCTTCTTACGTCCAGCTGAAAGACTCTCTTACTGGCAATAATCAAACGATCACTTCGCCGTAGGCGGTTTCGCAACGAACCTACTGTATGTCTGTATGGTCAGTAAAGCCTGAGACACTCGTTCAAACTCTCGTGGTTTGCCTACCGAGGTGCTAAAACACATATTTAGCGAAGTATCGAGCAGCGTGACCAGCTACTGCCCGAAAAATACCAGTAGACCATCTTCGACTGAAACTGTCCTGTGCCAAGTCCCTGCACATTCGGTTTCTCTTCTCTCTTCTCTTCTCTTCTCTTCCGAAACTGTCCTGCGCCAAGTCCCTGCGCATTCGGTTTCTCTTCTCTCACTCTTCTCATCTCCTCTCTCTCATCGGTGATTGATCACCTATCGGGTCAACTAAACTCAATGGATGGAACTTGGATCCAACTTAGCTGCCTCCAAATAGAGCCTCTTGAAATTTTGAAAAAAAAATTATCAAAGTTTATACTGTTACTGATTATCACGTCATATTAATTTACCAAATTTTCTTGACAGTTCATTTCGAAACAATAACTATAATTTGCTCTGGCCAAATTCACGGAAAAACTATTACAAATTTTACAGAATTCACAAAATTTTAATCACAGCCTAGCTACCAATAAGGTCACTTATGGTAGTTACATCGAAGATAAAAAAAAATCATCAAACGCAACGAAACAATATTGCACAGTAGAAATATAAAGCGCCCATACATAATAACCGTTATTATAATTTAACAAATATTATTATTCAAACTACCTTCAGAAATTACATCGATACATTTAAATACAAAAGACAAAAATGAAACCCAGAAACTTCATGTCATCAATTCTCTGAAAATCACGAACTCTCTTACACTTTGGGGAAAGCATACATAGATACCACAAAAACGTTACTGGCCATCTAAAAGGCCCCACTTCCGGGTGAACGCTCGAGCCAATGTTTCAGTTGCAAGAGTAACCCCAAATGAAGTTTAAAAAATGACAATTTTCTAAAACGGAATCATTAAATATAAATTTTTAAATATTAATACCGAAAAGTTACTTTAATACATTAATTCCAACTTGAAACGCTAAATTCCATAGGAGAAAAACTCGTAATTCACAAATTACATCTGAGACACAACTCTCTCCTTCAACACAAAACCCAGTATGGTTTGCAAATCACAAAAAATCCAGTAATTTATCGTTTCCAAGTGAAACTACAAATTTACATTGTTATTTTAAATAAGAACAGATATTATGAACCCAAAAATACACGCAGCCTACTATGTAAACAAACACCCAAGACAAATCATTGTATAATGAAGTGTGTTCGCTTTGTTTGTAAGCGAGCCTCTATAAAAATATTCCTAACCGAACAAACTGCATTTACAGCCGGACATAATTTTGTAATATTCTCTATGCAAACGCGCGAACGTAAAAAAATTCATTTTTAATACCAAAATAAAACGTTAAACAAAAAAAAAAAACACTCCCTAACACAATAAAATCTAATTTCAGAATAAAAAAAATTTAAGCAGCCTAAGTATACAAAACATCACTCGGAATTTGTCTTGAAAATGAAAGAAAGAAAAAAAATAGACAACAATAATCAGCCCACCTATAAAAATTGAATAATATATATAAAAAGTAAAAAAAAATAGAAATTAATTTATCAAAAGAATTTACGAAAACAATTTCTCTATTTCAATTTAGTTTTATCTTTTTATAACAAATTTTGCTTATTTTGAAGTCTCACAATTTATATACGGAAAGCATAATAAACTTAAACAATCCGAATTTGACCCAGTATAAATTAGTCTTTAACGATTATTTTTCGACTTTAACCTTAAAATTATAAAGCGAACTAAAAAACTACAAAGCAATTCTTAAAAGTAAACACATTTTGATGTTGATGTGTCGGCCTATAAATCCATTATATACATCCAGTCAAAGAATAATCTTAAAAACTACCTACTAAACTCTGGAAAATTTTGTTAAGTACATGTTCATTCTTTTACAATTCGCTACTATTTCCATAGTACACCTAGAAATGCGTCACCTATACACTCAAACATTTTAAACCTTACGTATAAAAATGCATGTCACAATCTATATAAACAACTAAAATAATTTAATTCATATAAGTAAGTGTAAAATTTATTTACCAATCATTATTATTATTATCATCACAATCTAATATACTATTTCAGAAATGAAGCCTATATATATATATATATATATATATATATATATATATATAACATTTTTTTTTGCGCACACCTACAGGTCGCTACAATTGATGTAGAACAATGCGGTTTTCACCATTCGATGCGTCTTTTTATTGTGCAGTGCCCATGCTAAAAAAAATTCCCTAACATAAATCCTTCCCCCCCCTGTTAGGGGTACAGTTCTTCCCATTTCTTCATTTTTAATCATAATTTTGGCACAAAATGGGGGAGGGGTGGGGTAATGGGGGAGGGGGTGGGGTTAATGGGGAAACTCAGAAAAATAGATGCGATATATAATGTAACCAAAAAAAATTAAAGTAAATCCTTTGCAAGGTGCTAGCCCCCTTCCCCGCTTGGGGGTAATGGGGGAAGGGTGGGGGTAAATGGGGAGAGGGGTGGGGTAATGGGGGAGGGGGTGGGGTTAATGGGGAAACTCAGAAAAAAAATGATAACCAACATCGATTCCGGTCAGGAAGATCATGCTTATCACAACTAATGGAACACTATAATAATATTATTGATGCACTCGAAACAATGAAAACTATGATTTGGCTGGACGCAGGGCCCCCAATTACTGTCGGTTCAGTTATTTGGTCAATAAAACTATAGAAATGAACGCAGTCATGAAAATCTTAGGCTTCAAATCCGAGCTCATTGTATTAAGATTTGTGAAGCTTTGGATTTTCATGGCTGCGTTCTTTTCTGTAGTTTATTGAATGAATAATTGGTTTGCCAGTAACTGGAATGCCGCAGGCACCCCAATTACTGAGGCCCAAGGTGAGAGGAATAGGAATGATATCCAGATAAAGGGCTACTGATGTTCAAAATAAAATACGCCGTAGGCCCACAATTCAGGCGAAGCACCACCGCAGATCTCAAAATCGGCGCTTAGCGCCGACCTTTTGCTAGTTTTCACTAATTCCGAAACTGTAAACACAAAAAAGGACTTTAAACACAAAATAGGTAGGCTGTTAGACAGGTAAAAAAAGTGGAAAGGAAAGAAAAAAATGAAGTCACTGGACAGCAATTATCAATTTTGAAATTTCTCTCTCCGACCGAACGAAACGAAATCTAAAGAAAAAACGGAGTGAGGAAGGAAACAAACGACTCTCGAATTTTGATTCCACATTACAACGGTCTCGACAAGACAAGTCAGAGAAATTTTGAGTCAAAGCCGTTTGGAAATCTAGACTCCAACGAGAAGAGAAAAAAAACAAAAGTTTGACCGCGAAAATTAGGAAGACGCTCCTAGGATTTCGAAAGTGAGACGCCATTGTGAATTACGTTTACAATGAATTGCTAAGGAATGGAAATCAAAATTTGTTTGCAAATGGGGTACACAATGCATTTTACCATTTAAATTATCGAAACAGAATATTCATTAATGCTATAATACGGGTAGCAACAATTTTGACCGAAATATAAGGCATGTGGGAAAGCCCCGTAAGTAAATGTAATTAGGGCCACCACTTGCCACCAAAATGTAGTAATTACTCTTTATTAATCTTTCTTATTTTGCTTTTGGTACTATTTTCTCTTTCTTTATTCCATTTCTCTTCTATCATTAATCATTCTCTTTACACTCGTTTTCGCTGTACTTTATAAATACGGTAGACGTGATCGAGTTGAGGCGCCGTTATAATTTGAACCGGGCATGGGAGACCGGGGGGATTATTTTCACTCTTCATTACACTTTACTGACTTTATTTATACCGAAATCGCTTTTTATAAACGGGGTAATGCGAGGGTGAAATTAACGTTAACATTCTAAGTCGGAGAGAGATATGAAATACTATTCTAAATTCACAACAACATCTTCACACCAAAAAAACACCTTAATAAGCTCGAGGACATCCGATGACTGGCGGGCATTCCTACCCAGCCTCTAGCCTGTGTTCAGGCGTTGCCAACTCGTATTTCTATATTTTTTTTATAAACAAGCCATTATTTATCGTAATTACATTTATTAAACATTATTATCTTCTTTATTAATTTCTTATAACCAAAACATTCTAATTTTTAATTAGACATTACTACAAAGGTAAGTAGTACCCTTAACCTAACCTAGGCCTAGATGGCGTCCCACTCGGACTGGGAACTTCCACCACAGACAGCCATTCAAAAGCGATTGTTGAATTCAAATTTTAGCCGCCGGACCTGCGTGGGGGAGTCACGTGACAATGGGGTAGCCGCTGATTGGCTAATGATAACAACATGACTACATATGTCACGAGACGAGATGGTTTGACTAGTGAATAATGGCGCCAAAATTTAATAATTTCGAAAATAAATACCTCGATAAATAGGAATTTCCGCCAAAATTAGTACAGAATAAAGTATTCTTGTTTTGGTTGAAAATAGCAGAAAATTAACTATTTCTATCGAAAACGAAAGGGACGTTAAAACGATTATTAACCGAATATATGAATATAGGAATTATTCATTGTTCATTTATATATATATCAGGGGCGGCTTCTTAATGAATGCAATGCATGCAATGCATGCAATGCATGCGTAAATAAAATACTCAATGAATTTAAAATTATTATTTAAGTTAAAAAAATAAAGTTAAAATTATTATTTATTATTTAATCTCTTGATGGCAATTATTATTTAAGTTCATCATTTAAATGTGTTCTAGTCGATTTTTTTATAAATATTCAGTTTAGGTTTTCATTAAAAATAGCTTAAAGATTTGTTTTATGAATTTATTTACTGAAAATCTAAACTGAATACAGTATTTATTTTCCACAGGAGTAAAAATCACCGATTCGAAATAGAAAACAAAGGCGTAACCCGAGCCAAAGGACGAGCAATATTGACCTTTATGTACAAGTAGTTGAAATAACAATTACTTTCTCCGTTATTTTTCACATTTTGGAATGCATTTATTAAAATTGTATTTATGAATGTAAAAGTGCATTAATATTAGTAAATTCTACATGAAAATGAATAAATTAACATGTTTTAATGATATCACATTCTGACGGCGTAATCAATCTGAGTAGTGATTTCACGAATAATAAAACAATGGAAAAAGAATCTTATGCTTTTATTTATAAGAACTATAATTGCATGGTGACTAGTTTGAAAATCAAATCTGCAAAAAGTGGCATAATTTTCGATTGTAGAGTTACCAATTAGCGCATTTGTTTAATTTTCCAACTTAGTTTTACTTCAGGCTTAATGATAAGTTGTGAATTTGTGATTAATCTTTGTTGATAGCTTATTAACTTTTTATCTTTTACGTACAGTGATGCAAATATTTGTGTGACTAATTGTATAAATTATTTATTTAGATGATAAATTACCCCTTTAGCAAGGGCTGACGATCCAGATTTTGATATAATTCATGAATTGAAAACGAAACCATTTCAAACGCTCACTTTTGATGAAAAAAAAGCTTCTAATACGCAATGGAAAGCCTACCCCAAAAATAAATTTGACCATAGTTAACAAAGGATTTATAAGAAAATTTAACTACCAACTTTATGATAGTGTCCATTGGTTGTGTGGTAGTAATTCAACAAACAAACTCTACTGTTGGCCATGTATATTATTTTCAAGAGAAAATTCTGTGTGGAGCGAAGTGAATAGAGGCTACGAATTTAAATAACATACATACGGCAATTTCACGTCACGAAAAGCAGTAAGTCATATTCAAGCACATTTTGATTTGAAACAATTTGGAATAAGTCGAATTGACTTGGCACTTGACAAACAAAAGGAAGTTGCTATTAGTAAACACAATGAAGAGGTATTGAAAAATAGAGAAATTTTAAAAAGACTAATCAGAATAACGTGTTTATTAGGGACACAAGAACTTGCATTTCGTGGTCATGATGAAAGTGAGTTATCTGAAAATAGAGGAAACTTCATCGAGTTTGCCCATTGTGCGAAAAATGCTCTGTATGAATTGGTCCACAATTAACCCACCCCTTATATCTCCAGTCTAACTATAGAGTAGATCAAGTCTAGCCTAGATGGGTCAGCCTAGAGATTCCGGAAATGGTCCAGAGCGGGTAGATAAATTGAGGTCCACAGTAGGATTCCTCACAAGAATTAGGTTAGGGCAATCTACCTTCACCTTTGTTAAGCTATGAGTTGATGCTGGGTCTTAGGCCACAATGTAGGCCTAACTTGTCTGACCCAGCTTAATTTAATGTAATTAACTGTTTGGTGTCAAAACTCAGTTAGTCACTTACTTTTAGTTATTACAGTCTCTCCCTTCTCCGGTTATGTTTTCGAGAGCGCACTTTGCTGGTACGTCCTCTCGCCCCGTTCTTCGTTTTCGTTCTCCTCTTCGCGGGGCTTCTCGTACCAGCGTTGTCTTGGTTTATTCCTCAGTTGGTTGAGCGGTAATGTTTCTCCATTACCGAGCACACTCCTCCCACACAGTATATAAATACTAGTGTGGAGAATAACTCTGGTGAGCAACCAATTGGTTTCTTCCACCCAGTTATTGACATAAAAGGAATTTAATAATTGTTAGATTAACTACCTACCTACTCAGTGAACCATTTTCGTTACCTCCCAACTACCCATCATCAGTTTTCCATATACTGGGGGCCCCGGGAGATAAAAATTTTGGTGTCATTGTCACCAATTTTTGTCTGAGTGTAGACTAGCTAACTATTTAACTGTAAATGCCTGTTAATCTGATTAACAGTGCCTATCCTCACCTTCTCATGGAGAAGGTGTAGCATTTAATTAGAAGAGAAAATATACATCCATAGGATGAAACTGTCTATGGTCTTTACCATATGAAAAGAAAAATGAAAGTTAGAAGATAAAATTACAATTCCCCAGCATCTATTTTTTGTTGTAAAAATAGTCGCGCCTTTAATGCTGTTTGTCGCTGAGGTCTTGGTCTGTCAATGTTGTAGTAGGATGCGTTACCACTCCTACTGTCAAAGGAATAGTTACTGGAAGTTCAGTGTCTCCAGTTGTTACTGTCAGTGGAGAAGGTTCTCCAAAGTCCACTGTTTTGGGTCCAGACTCTAAAGGGTACAAAAGAGAAATGTCTCTTGTTGTGTCACCCGTTGAAGTCCTTAATTTGACCACTCTTGTTACCCCGTCTGCCCCTGGTCTGAGTTCTGAAACTCTAGCCAGAGGCCAGTATTGTCTTGGAGTACTGTCATGTATGAGAACAAGGTCCCCTACCTTAATTGTGTCAGACCAATCCTTCTTAGTCATTTGTTTATGTCTCTCCCTTAGACCCATCAAGTACTCACTTTTCCACTGTTTTATGAATGAGCTTTAACTCTAGTTAAATGTTGTAACTTAGTCTGGAGCTCATCATGTCGTTGAGTCCAGTTTGGGTCTTCTGAAGAGTCTATCTTGTAGTCCGGCAGGAGACTAACTTGTTCTCCCCGAATCAAATGATTTGGAGTTAATGGTTCTGGGTCATTAATGTTGTCACTCACATAAGTGAGTGGCCTATTGTTAATGATGTTCTCAATCTCAGCCAGGAGAGTGAGTAACCCAAATAAGTGTATCTGTTTTTTGCCAATTGCTTTCTTCAAGCAATTCTTTACTGTTTGTATATTCCTCTCCCAGATAGAACCATACCAAGGAGAGGCAACTGGAATATACTTCCACTTTATGTTTTGATTTTGTATATATAATTGTGTGATTTCATTGCTTAACAAGTCGTGGATGACTTGTTCACCAGCTTTGAAATATGTAGCATTGTCAGTCCAAACTGTCTTGGGTACTGAATGTCGTGCACAGAATCTCTTAAAGACAGCAACAAAAGATTCTGCTGTTAGGTCCTCCACAACATCCAAATAAACAGCTCGTGAGGCTGCACATGTAAACAGTACAATGTACATTTTTTGTTCAGTGTCACCCACCCCTACAGTCAATGCTCCTGTATAGTCAATGCCTACAGTCTCAAAGGGTCTGTTGAGAGTAACTCTCTCCTCTGGCAAAGCAGGAGGATTTGGTTTCCTATAGGGCCTAGCATGAATACGCCTACATGTGACACACTCACTCAGGACTGTTTTAACAGTGATCCTTCCCTTGGGTATCCAATAAGTTTTTCTTAATGTAGTTAGTGTCTGTGGTACCCCATATGATATACATCATTGTGTATTTTTCTGATGATTAATGTTGTCAAATAGCTAAATCTAGGTAAAAGGATTGGATTTTTGCTTTTGTATGACAGTTTTGATTTGTCTAATCTCCCTTTACACCTTAGAAGGCCTTCCTCATCTCTGAACAAGTTTAGATCCACAACTACTGATGGTACAGGTTCTTTTGTTTGTTTCCCATTAGTTAAGAATTCTAACTCTTTATTGTACTCTTTTTGCTGGGCTTGGCCTATCCAGTATTGGTTGCAACTTCTGTATAATTATGATTGTTTTTATTTAGCTGTTTGTTAATTGTAGCTAAACAGTTGTGAGCAAACCTCAAACAGTAGGCTGTCACCCTAACAAGTTTGTTGAAATCAGAATACTTTTCATAATTAGTGATTGGTTCAACCTTTTCATTTGAAAAGATTAAATTTAATGTCAAGTTAACTTTTCCACAGGCCATTGGTCTGTATCACAGAGCCACTTTGGTCCCATAAACCAAGTTTTGTTTGACTTCAACAACTTGTAGGATAAACCTCTGGTCAGAAAGTCTGCTGGATTCTGTTTAGTTGGAACATAGTGAAAGTTTACTTGTAGGCTTTCATTAGCGTCAGCTATTTCTTTTAGCCTATTTCTTACAAAGATATTCTTACTATTGATGCTATCATTCCGTATCCAGGCAAGACAAATCTGACTGTCAAGCCAGACGTGGATATTAGTTATGAACACATCGTAGTAAGCATCCTTAAGCAATGAAATGGTTTTAATGGCTAATGTAGCAGCCAATAGTTCCAATTGAGGTATGGTTCGAATAGGTTTGAGAGGTGCTACTTTCCCTTTGGCATAAATTAGATGACTTTCTGTAGGGCTTACAAGATACGCACAGCACCCATAAGCTTGTGTGCTTGCATCAGCAAACACATGAAGCCTCTGGGGCTTATCCCTAAACCCACAGCACCTTTGAATTTTAATGTTCGGCACTTTTGTTAAATCAGTAGCTAACTTCTTCCAAGATTTTTGATTTTCATTTGTTATTGGATCATCCCACCCAACATTTGTCCTCCAAATTTCTTGGAGGAGAATCTTTGATTTTATTGTTGAAGGCAGGAATAGACCCATAGGATCAAAAATTTTGGAAGCCTCTGATAATATTTGTCTTTTAGTATTTGCTTCCTCATCAAGTTTAAAACCTTTAGTACAGATTGAATCATGACTGTTAGAAGTTGCATCCAAATACCAGTTCATACCTAAAGTTTTAACTCTGTCTGTTGGCTCAGTAAGACCATTATTATCCCTTAAAATCTTTGTTTAAATCCTCATCATTTGAAATCCACTCTCTAAGTTCAAAGTTACCTTGTTGCATAATGTTTTGAGAGTGTTCATAGACTTCAGATAATTCAGATTTTGTTGTCGTTGAGCCTATTAGATTGTCTACGTAAAAATGTTCCTTAAGAAGTTCAATGTTAGAGAGTTATTAAACTGGTTTAAATGATGTTTAATTGTCAATGCTAATAATAGAGGTGAGCAATTGGCTCCAAACAACACAACATTAAATCTATAGGTTATGAACCCTTTATTCAAATCAAATGGATCCTTGAACCATAAGAACCTAAGTTGGTTCTTATCATATTCATTTTTAAGATTTATTCTCAAAAATGCCTTCGAAATGTCACTTTGTACAGCATATTTGTCTAACCTGAACCTCAGTAAGATCTTCACAAGGTCAGAAATGAGATTAGGACCCTCAATCAAGCAATCATTCAAACTATGTTTATTACTGTCTTTGAGGCTACAATTATATACTACTCTTAGTTTTGTTGTTGGGCATCTTGTCGATAAACCCCCTGTGGGTTAAATAATGACAACCATCTTTTTTAAAAGGGTTATCTGTTACTTCTTCAATGAAGCCTTTCTGTAGCTGTTCTTTGAAGACATCACTGTACTTTACAATATTATTATCTTGTCTGAGTTTTTTCATTACTTTATATAAATGTCCTTTAGCTACTTTGAGATTGTCTCTTAAAGTTGGACAATTTATTTTCCAAGGTAACTCAACAAAATAACTAGTCTTTGCACTGAATGGTGTCTTCAAATCTTTCTACCATTAACTGATCTTCTGAAGTTTGATTTGTGTCATATATACCCACAGATTCTAGCAACCATAAAGTTTGAATTGCCTCATCCAAAGTTTCATTTGATAATGATGAATTAATGTTCTCAGTCGAGATAATATTATTCAAAGTGTTGCTATTCTTACAGGTGTTATGTAGGACTGAGTTGAGGCACATAGTATTTGTTGGTCATGCACTGTTTTGGTTTAGGTCTAGGTTGTAGTCTGATAGGTCACCCAAAGGGGCTATCCCTGATGGAGTCTGAATAGCTATACCATTACCTATCTCTACTATGCCCTTATGAATAAGATTAATATAATCTGCCCCTATTAGCATTTCAATGTTAGCTATTGTGTTGTTAGTGATATGTCTATCAGCTATTTTGTAGTGTTTTTTCAAATGATTTATGGTTTGTTCTAGTTTGGGTATAACCAGTTTGTTTTGTCCTACTTTAGAAATAATAACTGCTTCAATTTTCTTGAATTTACTTTCTAAATGTAGTTCCAGGTCAATTGTCTTATAGCTATTTTTGTCCGAGTTATCCTTAACAAAGGACGCAATATTGAAGTTTTGTTCATTCGGGTTTGGTGTCAAACCCAATTTATTAACTAAATTTTTTGAAACAAATGTTTGTTGAGAACAACAGTCTATAAGACATCTCACTGGAGTGGTACTACCCTCACTATTCACTAAGTCCAAAGTAATAGTTGGTAAAAGAATCTCAGTATTTCTTGTTACATTGTTTGAACAAGCAGAATGTCCCATGAAAGTGGCATTTTCTTGATTACCTTTGTTTGGGGGAGGTATCTTTTGAGTTTGAGTACTATTATTTAGACACTTTGGTGAATCACACATTGATGAGACATGTCGTAAACTTTTACAAAACTTACACTTGAATCTTAACCTAGATTTACAGTCTTTCTTATAATGTCCCTGGCCAGTACACTTTTTACACAGGTTCAACTGTTCACATCTTTTAGCCCTTTGGTTAAAATCTGAATATTTGTCACACCCAGTACTACTGTGTTCATTACTTGCACAAAATTTGCAATATGGTGTGTAAGTTGAGGCAGCAATTACATTAAAGTTCTGTAATGTAGGTGTTCGTGTTTTATAGTTGGTCACATTTGATTCTACAGTATCAAGTTTTGTCTGTTTGGCTGTAGCTAGTTGGTCTCTGGGAACAGTCTTTGGTTTATCCATAGTCTGGGTCTTATGTGTTGGAAAATCTCTCAAGTTGTAATTAGTTAGGATATTGGGGAAATGTTGTCTTATTTGTGCTAAATTAGGATAATTTTCTCCCGTCTTTAGAATTAAATTATCTTTAACCCTCGAAGGAAGGCACCTAAGTACTATGCTTTGTATAAGCCAAGATGAAATTTTAATATCTATCCCATTGCTAACCAGTTGTCCTATAATAGCTTCTAATTTTGTATAAAAATTTTCCATATCACTATGGTTATCTTTTATGGGTGCAAATTCAAAAATTTGTTGAGATAATTCATATATAATCACATCTTTATTAACGTAATTACGTTTTAAAAGATCAATAGCTACTTCATATGAATCCCCTACGGCTGGTAAATAGGCTATCAGGTTATGGGCTGGGCCTTTAAGAGAACTAGTTAAGTAACTAAACTTTTCAACAGTTGAAATATAAGGTTTATTACCTATTAAATTCTCAAATTTGTCAATGAAAGATGGAATTGTACCGTGTCCCCTTCAAATGTTGGTATTTGCAAAATGGGTAACTGAGCCTCAATTCTTGTGACTCAGGATTTTGCATGCCACTTAAATTTTGTTGAAGGTTAGCCCTACTTTGATTAAAATCAGAATTAGGTTTTTTTGGTGTTAAGTCAGTCAACCGAGACCGTAGTTCCCTTATTTGCTGTTCAATTGAGCTTACCTGATCATCATCATCAGCGTAAAGGTCTATCAATTGTTCTTCAGCCATTTCGGATTCAACTAACTCTGAAATACTCTCATTAATGGCTATTATTTCCTCCTTTTTAATTTCTAATTTAATAATTACACTCTCTATATTTTTCTTACCTGGTTGTGTAATATTGTTAAAAGTGTTCACAGCCTTTGTAACAGCTCCCAACTTTGCCCCCCTTTTCTTTTTTAACTTTTTCAATTCTGCACTGTCCATGTCTAAGTCAAAATTGTTTAACTGGGGATCGTAATAAAATATAGGACAAGAAGAAATTACCAGAGAAGAGAGAGCACAGACAAAACAGTCAAGTTTAAATTTGGTTTAATCCCCCCCCAAGTACTTATGTGTCAGTCAGGTCTAAGCTTATAAGAGAATGAGACTCCTTTTGTAAATGTTTCCTAGTTAGGCCCTAGGTTGTAGACCTAATTAGGCTTGATTAGCTTAGGCTTAGGGTAGACTTAGGCTATTTAGCCTAATTCTGCAATTTTTTGTTAAGTAAGCTTAAGGTTTGTAAATTCCCCACACACGGACCACCAATGCGAAAAATGCTCTGTATGAATTGGTCCACAATTAACCCACCCCTTATATCTCCAGTCTAACTATAGAGTAGATCAAGTCTAGCCTAGATGGGTCAGCCTAGAGATTCCGGAAATGGTCCAGAGCGGGTAGATAAATTGAGGTCCACAGTAGGATTCCTCACAAGAATTAGGTTAGGGCAATCTACCTTCACCTTTGTTAAGCTATGAGTTGATGCTGGGTCTTAGGCCACAATGTAGGCCTAACTTGTCTGACCCAGCTTAATTTAATGTAATTAACTGTTTGGTGTCAAAACTCAGTTAGTCACTTACTTTTAGTTATTACAGTCTCTCCCTTCTCCGGTTATGTTTTCGAGAGCGCACTTTGCTGGTACGTCCTCTCGCCCCGTTCTTCGTTTTCGTTCTCCTCTTCGCGGGGCTTCTCGTACCAGCGTTGTCTTGGTTTATTCCTCAGTTGGTTGAGCGGTAATGTTTCTCCATTACCGAGCACACTCCTCCCACACAGTATATAAATACTAGTGTGGAGAATAACTCTGGTGAGCAACCAATTGGTTTCTTCCACCCAGTTATTGACATAAAAGGAATTTAATAATTGTTAGATTAACTACCTACCTACTCAGTGAACCATTTTCGTTACCTCCCAACTACCCACTCATCAGTTTTCCATAATTGTTTAGCTGAGTATGATCAGTGGCGGTTCCTCATATGGGCAATATGGGCAGCCGCACAGGGCGGCATTTGTGGAGGGGCGGCATGAGCGCCTGCAAAAAAAAATAAAATAAAAATAAGAATAAATAAATAAAGAATAATAAAAATAAAAAATAAAATAAAATAAATAATAAAAGATCAATAAATATATTTTTATTAATAAAAAACCATCTATTGCATTTTCCATAAACCTTCCCATAAAAGACCTAAACAATGCAAAATGCTTCCAGATTAATATTATTGGGAATAAAGGCCCATACTTTAACATATGTAGTTATTTTTCTGGGTTTGGTTAAATAGTGAAATGTATATTATTTATTACAGAACGAATCTTCACACTAAGCCACTAAGGTCTGTCAAATAACCGCAAATGGATAAGAAGAGGTCAAAGCTATCAGGTGCTCAGTTTAGAAAAAAGAGGAAAGAAGAAGAGGAGAAACGAGCAAAAGATAAAGGTATAGAGCTGTGTCATCTACTCTTCACTGCTATATTGCACTGCTATTTTGTGATATAGCTTTCTGAGTCATTTGAAGTGTACTATTATGTATATAATTAGCCATTAACCAAGGAGGTTGTATTATTCATTTGTTTCCTATTCTAAAAGTTTAATAAATTGTGCTTAATAACATGTTAAATTAATTGTACTAGCCTATTCATGCATTGGTCTGTTATGTTCTATTTTACTATTTGCAGGGGCACTTTTGAAATATTTTGGAACACCCTCTGCCACTAGCCAGGATGAGAAGCTGTCTACTTCTGCCATTATTGAGACTGAGGAGCCATCTACCTCCTCAGCCTCACATATGTCTCCACAAATGCAGTCTGATCCTGAGGATGAAGACCCATTTGCTTCTACTTCTCCCCGGCAGGACTCTTCAGGTGAGTTTGTGTGCACATATGTCTGTGAGTGTGTGCGTGTGTGTGTATGTGTATGTGTGTGCATCCCTGCAAAGCATTTTGCAAACAGTTATAAATTATAATGTTATTATCACTGGGTCTGGGTTACTGGGTATGTGTGGTGTTTCACCACCATAATTCCATAACACCACCACCATAACAAAGTGCTGTGAATAATGTGTTATCTAACTTAGGTGTGTATACTAATGAGTAATGCTCTTGTTCTTTCTATTAGAAAGGCCTGGAGCAGAATCGCCTCCTGAGGATGAGTCTCTGTCCACCGACCCTGCTAACTGGCCTTCAGTTCTGACTGAGAGAATTCGGACACAACTGGTTTCCAGGGGACCAAGTCAAGTACCATCTGACTTTGTATTCCCTAGAAACGACAGTGACGGAAGAAGTTTCCACCATCAATACTTCAGGAAGTCATTGGTTAGTGGGGAAAATAACCAGAAGTTGGTTGGTCTATTCCTTAAAAAACAACAGCCTTTTCTGTTTCTGTTGTACATTATTTTCCAAGAGGAAAATAAATTTAACAAGTTTGGGACTCTCGGACTGGAAGCATGCAAGCTCATTGCTCACATCACATGACAACAGTTCAGAACACCTAAATTCTATGAAAATCTGGAAAGAACTGGCAGTGAGGATGAGAAAGGGGGAGACCATTGACAAGCAGGAGATGGCACTTCTGGAGGCTGAGAAGTTGAGATGGAGAGCGGTGCTGACACGTCTCACTGCTATTGTGCATTCTCTGGCAGTTAGGAATTTGGCACTAAGGGGACATACAGAAAAATTGTTCTCACCCAAGCCCGGATAAATGGTGAGGGTTGGCGTCAGGAAGGGCATCCGGCCGTGAAAGATTTTGCCAAAACCAAGAATGATGAGCCAAATTCATATAGCCTCGGAAAATACCGGGCTGTGTGGAGGAGGCTGGTCAGAAACGCCGACCCCGCATAGAAGCGGGAACGGGCGAAGAGAAAGAAGAAGAATGCAAGAGCACATTAACCGTGTCCAAAAAGGGACCTCCAGTCACACCAGCTACCTCGGCCACCACATACAAAACGAACTCATTGATTTGTCGAGCAGCAAGACCATTTCAGCAATGGTGAGCGACATCAAACAATCAAAGTTTTTTCAATAATTCTAGATTGCACTCCAGATATCAGCCACACTGAACAGTTGTCAGTTGTGATTCGGGTTGTGTCACTGGAGGGGAAGCCCCATATAAAGGAACATTTCATGGGGTTTTTGGAGGCAGAGGAGTCCACTGGTCAACATTTGGCATCTCTGATTCTGAAGAGACTGGAGGAGCTAAAAGTTCCTTTCATGGACTGTAGAGGACAATCATACGACAACGGGGCCAACATGAGGGGAAAAAACAAGGGTGTTCAATCCAGGCTCCTAGAAATTAATCCCAGAGCTCTGTTTGTTCCATGTGGGGCTCATTCTCTGAATTTGCTTGTGGCCGATGCTGCTAAGGGATCTATTGATGCCACAAGTTACTTTGGCATCTTGCAGAAGCTTTACAACTTGTTTTCAGCCTCCACACAACGATGGGCCATTTTGAAAAAACATGTGAACATCACATTGAAGATGTGGTCTGATACAAGGTGGGAAAGCAAGATCAAGAGTGTGGAGCCCCTGAGATATCAGGCAGCTGCAGTGAGAGATGCACTGATCGAGGTGAGGGACCACACCAAAGACTCTGTAATAAAGGTTGAGGCTCAATCTCTGTCAGAGGAGGTTGGGTCATACCGCTTCGCCATTTGTTCAGTGGTGTGGCATGACCTGTTGTGCCAAATTCAGCATGTGAGCAAGCAGATGCAGTCTCCTAGCATGCACGTTGATGTTGCAGTAAATCTCCTAAAAAAAACAGAGAGAGGTCTCCGCAATTACAGGGCAACAGGTTTTGTGGCTGCACAAATGGCAGCCACAGATATCTGTGAACAAATGAATGTGGATGCTGTGTTAAAACAAAAACGGCTGAGGTCCACAAAGCGGCACTTCTCCTATGAAGCATCTGATGAGCCCTTGATTGATGCTTTGAAGAAGCTGGAGGTGACATTTTTCAATGCAGTGGTTGATGCTGCAACATCAGCCATTCAGGAAAGATTTTCCACGTTGGAAATTGTGGGAGAGAAGTTTGGAGTGCTGACACATTTCCAAAATCTCACATTTGAGGAGCTGACAGAACAATGTGTGAACCTTAGTACTACACTACACTTTAAGGGACAATCTGACTTGGATGGCAGAGAGCTTGCACAGGAGCTGAAGAACTTGCCTGACTTGCCATCAAAGACCATATCCTTGCTTGAACTGCTGACATTTATCCATGAAAGGGAGCTCTCTGAAATATATCCAAATTTGTGGACTGCTCTCAGAATTGGTCTTACTCTTCCAGTCACTGTTGCTGAAGCAGAGAGGAGCTTTTCAAAGCTGAAGCTCATCAAATCCACCTGAGGTCAACTATGTCACAGGAACGCCTTACCGGTCTGGCCATCATCAGTATAAATCATACAATTGCTGAGCAGATTTCATATGATGATTTAATTCATGACTTTGCATCAAGGAAGGTAAGAAGAGTCAGGCTTTAGATGGCAGTTGTGCTGTGGTGCAATTTATTTTGTTTCTTGTTCAAAGTGTAGCATAATAATTACCCTCTCTTAAGTGTCTTATTCTATTTATGTGATAGAGCATTTGTACAATTAGAAATTTGATTCTCTAGTTCAGTGGTTCTTAACCAGGGGGGCGCGCCCCCCTAGAAACAGGAATTTCTCTAATTGTATTTGTTATTCTCTTAACGAGAGCATGGGCTAATATTGAGAAGTTATTGAGAATGTTATTTTGATTGAAGGGGGGCGTGGAGGGAAGGACCAATTCCTAGAGGGGGCATGGTAGTAAAAAGGTTAAGAACCACTGCTCTAGTTTATTTATGGCAGTTGTGCAATTTAATTTGTATTTTCCTGTTCATAGTATCATAATTACATTCTCTTAAGTGAGTTATTCTATTTACGTGATGAAGGATTTGTAAAATTCAGAAATTTGAGTCTTTGTTTTGGTTCTGAAGTTCCAACAATTAGTCCAATAAAAAGTTATTTTGTGAAAGAGTTATGTCTGTCCTTTATTTTGGGGGATTCGAATGTGTGTGTGTTGGCGAACAGGGGGGGGGGCGCTGAAGGTGAGGTTCGCCCAGGGCGTCATGTAAGCTAGGACCGCCACTGAGTGTGATGAAAAACTGGAAACGCATTTAAAGGGTGCTACAGTTTTTAAAGGACTATCTAAAACAATACAAAATGATATAATAGACTCAGTAAGTTCTGTACTTTTACATGAAATAAAAAATGAGCTTGCAAAATGCAAGCATGTTGCAGTTCTTTTGGATGAAACTTCCGATGTTAGTTGTTGTTCACAACTTTCTACCGTTGTGCGTTACGTCAATGCGAATGGAAACATTTGTGAACGATTCTTAGGATTTACTAATGTAAGTGAAGGTAGAAGTGCTAACGATATATCCGCGTTGGTGTTGAAGGAATTAAATGAGTTGGGTTGTTTAAAAAAGTTAGTCGCGCAATCATACGATGGTGCTGCAGTTATGGTAAGCGAACTTAATGGTGTTCAAAAAAAGGTAAAGGATTCTGCCCCAGAAGCTCTTTTCATACATTGTTACGCTCATAAGCTTAACCTTGTATTAAGCCAAGCAGTTTCACACATTTCTAAATGTAACTCATTCTTTTCAATGTTAGCCAGGTTTATCATCATTTTTTAGCAGCTCTACAAAGCGAACAAACTTGCTTGATAGTATAGTTGGCAAACGCTTTCCTAAGCTTGCTCCGACAAGGTGGAATTACTCTTCTAGATTAGTTGAAACTGTCAAAGAGAATAGACAAAGTTTAAAGTCTTTTCGATTATATTCAAGAAAATCCAAAGATGTTTGATGATAAAACAAAGAATGAAGCAAGAGGTTTATCTGTAGCGTTGGACTCTTTTGATTTCAATTTTTTATTGAAAGTGTTTTCTAAATTTTTTCCATTAACTGAGTATTTGTTTAAAATTTTGCAAAACAAATCTATGAACATCATTTTTGGCTCGAATACGGTTGAAATCACAATATCCAAAATTCAAGAAATTAGAGATTCGATGTTCGATGAAATATGGAAAACCGTTGTTGAAGATTTTGGTTTTCCTTCCTCAAGAAAAAAAAGTAGCACCCCAATAGAGACGAGCTACCGACAAGTCTACTTTGAACTTTGTGATAATATCATTGAGCAAATGAAAGAGCGATTTAAGTCCCTTAAAAATATGGAATTCTTAGAGCTTTTGGCTCCCAATAAAGTAAAGCCCTATGAACTATATTTTCCGGAAAAGGCTTATCAATCTTTGAAAAGTAACTACAGTTCCTTTTTCGATTTTGTTCTCCTGAAATCAGAATTAACTGTCTTATTCTCTCACAAATTTTTTGGTCAAAATGATATTCATGAACTTCACAAATATTTACTGAACAATGAAATGATTGAAGTATTTCCGGAGATACATTCATTTATAAATTTAATCTTAACTTTGCCAATTACAACTTCGTCCGTTGAAAGATCTTTTTCGGCGCTAAAAAGAATAAAAACTTATTTAAGAAATACGCAAGAGCAGGCAAGGTTATCGAATTTAGCCTTAATTTCAATTGAAAAGTCTTTCCTCAAAAAACAAATGGAAAAAAGAGAAGACTTTTATAACAAAGTCATTGAACAATTTTGCAGAAAAACAAGAAGAGCCGAATTTCAGTTTAAATAATTTTAGGAATTGAACAAGGTAAGTAATAAATAAATGCTTTAAACCAATAATATACAATTTAATACTGTATATTCCAGTGCTTAATGTTTTTAATAAACTGGTGGTATCTTGTAAGTCATAATTGTCAATGTTTTATGGTTGGGATATGGGCATAAATTTCTCAAACATTATTTGTTCATAATAATTATTCCTATGCTTTGTACTGAAGTCATAGCATTAATATAATATTGGTTCTATCCTCGGTTACTACATAACTCATAAGAATACCATAAAAGACAAAATACAGCTTATCTAATATGTACTACACTGTAATGCATGTGACTGCATGCATATACCACGAGCCGCCACTGATATATATATATATATATATATATATATATATATATATATATATATATATATATATATATATAACGGGTCTGTCAAAAAAAACTAAGCCAATTCAAACCTTTATTAAAACAAAACCATTTATTTAATTAAGTTGAAGTTTTTACACAATAAAGTATAGGTAATCACCTATTATCCTTTAAATTTTTATGACGATATCTTCAGAATTGTTAATTTTATTAATAATTAACTAAAAAGTGAGATTCTCCTACTTAACATGAAAAAATTTTTTTTACGATATACTGTACATAATTTTTAGTTTAATAAAATTATATGTAAAATACGTTTGGATTTCTCAACTCTTTTCTGAAAGTTTACTTCTGACAATCTTTGTCCATGCACTCTTTTAAATGGTTTAAATTGCAGATCAGATTTAATAATCCTTCTTACGCTTGATTCTGATATTTCTAGTTCTTTTGATATTTGAGCAGGTGTCATGTGGCTACCAGGTCGATCCTCTTGACTAAGGATACGTTCCTCCACTTTCTGAATATTTTCATCTACTCTAACTGATTTTGGTCGCCCACTACCAACCTTCCTTTCAATGCTTCCTGTTTCATCGATAGTTCTCAATAAGTAATCTAAACCCGATCTAGTCCATCCTTTATAATCGAATTCAGAAAGTAATTTCCTTGCACTATAACCTTTTTCAACTCTATAATGCTTTATAATTATTTTATCTTCATGTGAGAATGGCATATTTAGAGGTATTCACGAAAAATTTTAAATCTAAACAAATTCTGAAAAAGAGAAAAAAGAAGATATTACATAATAAGAAAAACTGAAATTTTCGCAACATGTAGAAATAACCGCATAACTCCTAAAATATTTAAAATAAAGTTATAAAATTATCACAGATTATTTATGAGCCTTTTATTTATTTAGTGTAAAAACATATTTGAAATCTCTATCAAAATGTGCATTTTATAGAGATTTCAAATTGGCTTAGTTTTTTTTGACAGACCCTGTATATACAGGCCCTCTCAGAGGTCCAGAGAGGCCCTGTGTTGTGTGTGTGTATATATATATATATATATATATACAGGCACCCTCAGAGGTCCAGAGAGACCCTGTATATATATATATTATATATATACAGGCCCTCTCAGAGGTCCAGAGAGGCCCGGGCCACTTCCAGTTTTTGAGGCCCATAGCTAAACCCAATTATTACTTTCACTGCAAAACATTATATTCAAACCTGAAAGTTTATAAATTTGAGGCCCCCCTTAAGCTTGAGGCCCAAGCCAAATGGCCCTCCTAGCACCCCTTCTCTGATAAGCCCTATATATATATATATATATGGTGGTGGTGGTGTAGTGGTTAGCGTCGCTGACTACGAATCCATCGGCCCCGGGCTAGAGACCCGACGACGGCAGCCAGCGCAGCAAACCCAGCTGTTCAGCCTTCCACACAATAAAGAAAGTGGTTGGTAGATAAATGGGTACTCTAGGTGGACGAGTGGTTAAGACGCTGGGCTGCTGATGGGGCGTGGTTCGGATTCCACGTTAAACTGTAGGTCTAAGGTGGAGTGAAAACCTTGACCTTCTTCAGAATGAACAATTCGGGCGGAAGCTAACCAAAGGTTATATATATATATAGGATGGTGGTGATGTCTGTTCGTTTATACCCGCCTAAAGAGCTTGGGTAATCTGTACCAAATTTAGTATACACATTAATGGAGAACCATTGAAGGTTTTAGTAACACACCCGCTCCTCCCATCCCCTGTATCCTTTGTCAGGGGCGGATCCAGTGGGTAGTCGTCAGGGGTAGTTCGAACTACCCCATTTTGAAAGCAGTGCCCCTTTTCAAGCAAAATTAAGAATGTAAAAACAGTTCTAATTCTTGTAAAATATTCACCAAATGTCGTCTGGCATTATTATATCAATTAAGTCAAATTCATTCAAATTTAACGTTCTAGTTTTAGGTCATTATCTAACGACTTTATTATAGTTGCATCGTTAAAAAAGTATCCAGCCTAAAAAATTCGAAGGAGAATAGGTGAAGAGCTTCTGCTTTGTGTTTGATGAATATCCTTACTGATGTTGTTGTTGTTGTTTAGCCGATCAGCCCACCCTGATCGAGCAAGCCGGCGGCACGCAGGTAACCGATCGCCCTCTCCGGAGTGGACCAGAGGTTCAGCGCACTCGTGATGTTGTGTTGTGTTCGTTGTTGTGCTAGAGCGGTACAGTCCGTCATAATGTGTTCAATTGTTTGTGGTGTCTCTTGGCACAGGTGGCAGGTGTCGTCTATGGAGTTGTCTAGTCTGTGTTTATATGTCCATAAGTTGGGGTGATGTCCACATCGGAATCGTGCTAAGTTAACTCGATCCGATCTGCTCAGGCTGATCTCTGACCTGTTAATGGGCGGCGGCTTCGCACCTAGGACCGCATTCGGACCGAGTCGTGTCAGTGCTTTGTGGGTTAGGTGTGTGTGTATGTGTTTTCTGTACTGTGTGATGTCTGTGGGACGTGGTATGGAATGGAGTATTTGGTTATAATGTCTCTCTGGTGTTACCTTAATGGTGCGAGGTGTTGGTGCATGATTGTACATGTAGTGGCAAGGGTGTTGTGGGTTAGTTGTCGCTGCTGCCATGAATTGTGTTCCCCTCATGTCTAAATGTTCCCTAACTTTTAGTATTTTTGTTTCTGTGTGCAGGTGTTCTATTGATGTTGTTTGAGTGCATCCTGTAATGATACGAAGTGCGTTGTTTTGTATTGTTTGTAAGGTGTTTATGTGTGTGTTTGAGATAATGGGTGCCCAGCATGGGCTAGCATAGTCCATAACTGAGCGAATATATTGTTTGTAGATGAGTGATGTTGTTTCTTGCTGGTGTCCAAAGTTTGTGCCTGTTAGTACCCTTGTAAGCAAGGTGATGGTTGATTTTGTGGGCGCTACTTTGAGTCTATTGTGTGTGAGCCAGTCTTGTATACTGTTTATGTATGTTTGTAGGTTATTTGTAGCGGTGTCGATGTTGTTGTGGGTGGATGTTAGAGTGATATCATCTGCATATGATGATAAGGTAAGCTTGTTATCTATGGGTGTTGGAATGTCATGCATGTATAAGTTGAAGACTGTTGGTGAGAGAACAGAGCCTTGAGGGACCCCGTTCGGAAAAAGCTTGTTTTTGGATGACTTGCCATTAAATGTGACATGTGAGTATCTTCCTGAGAGATAGTTGCTCAGCCACCTTTTGGTGTTATTGTGCATGTTTGTGTTGAGTATTTTGTTTATGAGAGGGAAGCGTGGGATAGCATCAAATGCTTTACTAATGTCTATTGTTGCTAATAGTGTACGTTGAGCTGGTCTTCTAGAGTTGATGCCATCCATGATGTGCTGCGTCAGGTTAGTGAGTAATGTCGTGGTTGAGTGGTGAGGTCTGAATCCATGTTGAGTAGGCGATAGTGGTATGTGTGGGTTGGTGATTTGTAAGATTAGTCTTTCTGTTACTTTGGAAGGTGTGCATAGTAAAGTAATGGGTCTATAGGAAGCTGGTTCTGTTGGATTTTTGTTTGGTTTGAGTAGTGTAATAATTTTACCTTGTTTCCATATGTCAGGAATAATACAGTGTTGGTATGAATATGTGCTGATATTTGTGAGAGCTAGTATTCCTTGTGGGCCCAAGTGTTTAAGGTGTATGTTAGATATGTTGTCTGGTCCAGTAGCCTTCGAATTTTTAATGTTTTTGATGATCTTGGTGGTCTGGTCTGTATTGAAGGGTGTAATGGTCGTGTCGAGTCTGTAGGTTTTCTTGTGTCTGGCTGTTTGTTTGTCTGCGTGTTTCTGGTTGTTGTTTCTGTTTAAGTGACTTATCTTTGCGTAGTGATTAACTAGAATGTTAGCTTGTTGTGTGTATGTTGGGATATTATTTTGGCTGCGACAGATAGCCGCGTGTGAGGTGTGAATGCCGCTGTTAGAGTGGGTAATGCTGTTTATAGTCTTGTATAGCCTGTATGTATCTGTGGAGTGGTTTAGTGTTGTTATGAATTCCCTGAATGTTTCTGTTTGTTTTTCTTTGAGTTTGTTGTTTATTTCTGTGTTGAGCTGTTGTATCTGCTGCTTTATGGCTTCTGTGTGTGGTGTTTGTGTGTTATGTTTGAGGTTGTTACGTTGCCTTATGAGGTGGGCTATTTCTCTAGTGTAATTTGGGTTGTATTTCCTAATGTTGCCCTTGGGTATGTATTTGTTTGCATTATTGATAATCTGATTAAATGTCTTGAGTGTTGTATCGATGTTTATGATGGGTGTGCTGTTTAATGTGGTGAATTGTTCCTCAGTCTGTATTTTGAACTGTTCCCAATCAGCTTTCTTGTAATTTCTGTAAGTGTGCCTAAGGCTGTTGGGGCAGAGTGTAGAATGTGTTGTAATGATGATGGGCAGGTGGTCTGATGACAGTTGTTTTTCTGTTCTCCATTGTGTATGTGTTGCTAGTGAGGGGGAACAGAACGTTATGTCTGGGGAGGAGTTTGAGTATCCTGCTTGATGTGGTATGTGTGTATGTTCTTCTGTATTGTTAAGAATGAAGAGGCTGTTTAGTTGTGTGGCTATGTTGGCGCCTCTGGTGTTGTTTTGGTTGTGCAGGTACCAACTAGTGTCTTTGGCGTTGAAGTCTCCTCCTAAGATGACATTAGTGAGAGAGGCAAGATTGTGTAACTGTGGATTGTAATTGGCTGGCACCTGAGGTGAACTATCTGGTGGGATGTAAATGTTGATTAGTGTGGTGTTGTGTTTTGCGCGTGTTTTAATGTTAACTGCCTGTATTTCTATCGTGTTATCTGCTTGGATTGTGTTTGTAATGTTTTGGGTAGCATCAGTGTAGCTAATGCTTTTACGTATGTAAGTGATGAGTCCACCCCCGTTACCCCCAGTACGATCTTGACGGATCGCCGTGAAGTCAGGGATGGTGGGTGTTTTGTGTGTGCGTTTTAGTTTTGTTTCTTGTATAAGTGCTATGTGAATGTTTTGTTTGTGTACGAATTCCCTAAGCTGCATGATTTTGTTTGTGAGGCCATCTACGTTGTACTGTAATATGTTAATATTATACTTCTGTATGTGTCTCATGGTGCTATTGTGTCTATGTCTTTGTGTATGGTGACATGTGTAAGTTGTAGTGGGGCTGGATTAGTCTTAATGTCGCCAGAGAGTAAGAGTAGTTCGGGGAGCACGCAATTGTTCCCTGTAATTGAAAAAATAGCACGCTGAGAATAGGTCCGGCCCCGGGAGCCGATCGGCACTCTGACCGTGCCACGCAACAGGCCGTCGACTGCCAGTCTGGCCAACCGTAGACAGCCCGCTGCACGGAGATTTGAGGAAGTTTGGCCACCAGCGCGTTGATGTTTTGGTTTGACGTCGCCTCTTCGCGTTGACGTGTCCTGCGCTGGAGGATGCAGCCACTGTTTAGAAGCTTCCTCGTCAGCTGCTAACACTTTTTTCACGTTGTTCTCGCTACCTGTTCAGACGTTTTTTATAAACAAATCTCAGTTTTCTGCTCAACACGGCTCTTTCTAATTTTAAAATTGATTAGTCAAGGAAGGAAGATGTTGACTTCTATTTTGCAGCAACAGTTGATGATATTTATGTTACTTTACTGATGTTGATAAGTGGGGTTTTTGAAAGAGTTTACAACAAAGAATAGAAGGCGCATGCACCTGGATAAAATTCTGTTTGATGGATAATAATAAAAGTCACTCAGAATAATTTGTCTGAATCTAGAGGAGATTGTAATCCGAAATTTATACTTTTGATAAGTCAGTCCCGTAACCAGGACTTCCCAAGTGGGGGGGGGGCTCGAAATTGTAAACAGGCGGATCTTTTGGTGCAACGACCTAGTCACTGCGGAGGGGGTTTAGAGTAGTTAAGTTTATAGTAGTTTAGAGTAGTTTGTGAAGTTTCAAAAATAAAATGTAAAAAAAATGCAAATGTTTATTTACTAAATGATGTTCTACATTATAATATCACATCATAAGTTATAACTATGGTTACAAAAATGGACCTTTCCTGTCAAGGGGGGGCCTGCAAGTTCCTGCTGTCAAATATCCTGTCGCTTTATTAGCCGATAATAAATTATGTCCAGCTGATTTTAAGCTGTTTTACTAATCAATAATTTCTTAATTTGTAGGACATATAACTCTAATAATAATAATCGATCAATTATTTTTTTCAGTCACGTCTTCGGCACTCCCGTGAAAAGTGCCCAATGCCCATTTATCGAGACTTGAAACCCTGGATCCGACCCTGGTTGTTTTCTTCATTACTGTATGTGGACCAGGCCACATACAACAAACTCCACAAGATCAAACCGCAATTATGATACTGGGCCTCCTCATTCCACCGGTCCCGCCATAAAGAAGTGATTTTAGCCCGTCTCCGCCTAGGACACACACGCATTACACACGCATTATCACCTCATGGCTAAATCGCCATCCCTGCTCTGCCCTATCTCCATACCCCTATCACTGTCGTATATCTCCTGGTCGAATGCCCAGACCCGTCCGCCCTTCGCCGCAGGTGTTTCCCTCTCTCGTCCAGAATTTCCATACCCAAGCGTCCGCAATCCAAACTCGCTGAAGGCCCCCATTTTTCAGCGGAAGCGATTTTCCTTTTCCTCACTCATTCCCATCTGCTTCATCGTATCCAAGCCATACCGCTCCTACCTCCAATCCAGCAAATGAACCTTACTCACTCCCCTAGTCTACCATCCCCAACTCAGTGACACTGACACCACCCACCCACTGTCTCACCGAGATATGTACCACTTTTCCTAGGTACGAACCGGCGGTAAATTAAAGAAAAAAAAAATATATATATATAGAGTATATATAGGGTAAAGTTGCCAATGGTCGCGCATCTGACTGAAAAAAAACTCCCCACAAAATACTGTTACAGTGAAGGAAATAAAATTCATGTCAAACTTTACTTCTAGTAATGTTACTAGAAGTAATGTTCGAGATGATTTTTTTTTTTTTCACTGTAACATTATTTTGTGGGGATTTTTTTTAAAGTCAAATGTGCGACCATTGGCAACTTATATATACCGTATTTCCCGGCGTATAACTCGCACTTCTTTTTCCCCAAAAATACTCCAAAAATCACCCTGCGTTAAAATTAACTCGTTAAAATTGTACATGTGAAGTGAGGTAGGAGGTATATTTTTCCTAGTTTTATTTTCCTAAATTTTCTCTTCAAAATAATTTTCTCTTCAAAATTATGGTGCGCCTTATACGCCGGGAAATACGGTGTATATATATATATATATATATATATATATATATATATATATATATATATATATATATATATATATACAGGGTGTCCGAGAATTATCTGTACAATTTTTGGCTGTTATTAAAAGTCAACCATGAAGTGTAGAAATTCCAGTGTTGTCCCATTTTACAGAGAAACTAAGTTTTTTCAGATAAGTTTTGACAAGTTTTTTTCTTTTTGTACGCGGGTGACAGACATTGATGATTTAAAAGCAAGAATCACAGCTGCTATTGAGCGAATTGATGTGGATATGCTGCAGCGTACATGGCAACATTTGGAGTATCGATTGAATGTTTTGCGAATCACTAATGGTGCACATATCGAATGTTTGTAACAACGTTACTTTAATAAAATAAACTTTGAAAATACAGATTCTAAATAATCTTGTTTAAGAATTTTACGTGTGTTATCAAGAATTTTATTAAAAGATGAAATTGTACAGATAATGTTCGGACACACTGGAATTCTAAAAAACTTGTCACAACTTGGTATCAGAAAGAACTTAATGAGATTCTCTGTAAAATGGGACAACACTGGAATTTCTACACTTCATGGTTGACTTTTAATAACAGCCAAAACTTGTACAGATAATTCGCGGACACCCTGTATATATATATATATATATATATATATATATATATATATATAAGCAAACAACCACAAGGAAAAGGAAACACAAAGTCCGAGCGCTTTCGTGATATATTCACGAAAGCGCTCGGACTTTGTGTTTCCTTTTCCTTGTGGTTGTTTGCTTATTAATAAGGTCACGTGTTATTTTGTGATTCTAGTGCATAATATATATATATATATATATATATATATATATATAGAGAGAGAGAGAGAGAGAGAGAGAGAGAGAGGAGAGAGAGAGAGAGAGAGTTTTATTTATGGTTTTATTTATTCTTTTGTTCTTCAGGTTTCACCTCAGAATTTGTCCTTAGCTAAGCAGCCAAATCTCTTCCAAGGGTGAAGGGTGGTAACTACTTCTATAGCAGCAAACCTCAAAATTTAGGGCAGGCAAAAGGAAACCACTTTAAAGTTGTGTTAAGGTAAAAATGATGAGAATAAATTGAATTGCAGGAAGCGGTATTTTTTACTATGCATTTTCGTTCTTAGTAGTTGTGTTGAAATTTTAATCTTCATGTACGATTGATCTCCAGGAAACACCAAGGAAGCTCGTTTCCCCACTACGTGGGTGCGAGTGTGCCCCGAGGGTCACCCGAATCAAAGCAAAACAGGGTGAGTGGCCGGCTCAATCCCACTTGATACCAGCGGCTGTGAGCGAATCAGAGCCTCACCGCTCAGAGTTTGCTACCGTAACCATTGAGCAACTAGGTACTCTTGGACTGATCACTCTTGGAAAACTTCAAGAAGTATTCCTTTTCTTCTACATAAAGCCACCCCGAAGTTGGGTGGGAAAACTTATCCACGTACTTAATGATGCGAGTGCAACTATGCAAGCAGTTTTAGACCTACTACAGGAAGTGCCAGGCTGTAGCAGGATAGCCTAATTTCAATTTACTTGTTTGAGTTAGCTGAAGGTAGGACAAGATAAGGCGAAGCCTAAATATCAGAGAACAAATTTAAAGCGATATGACTGGAAGTACTATATGGATTGATCACTGTCTCATCAGTAATAACTTAAAGGAACGTATTGTATGTTCTTATTTTGCATGATTTCTTTCTCTCAGATCATAGACCATTGAAGGTAGTAATTAATTTTACCAACTTAAATAAATTACAACATAATAACTCTTCAGGCAGAGATGAACCTGTCGACTGGTCTAAGGTTAATATGTAAGAGAAAATAAAATATAAAGATAGGATAGCTTTCTATAGTCAAATATTGCATGGTTCAAGATCTGAAGACATACTCGTACATTTCAGGGAAAGAGATGATATCCGATATGAAAATCATAAAAAGTTCTGGGTGGAATCGTGGTGATTGGAAATTCGGGTGTAATTGGCCGAAAAAAAATTCAGTCGGGCTGAATTTGGGGTCAATTGACCCCCCTAATGCCCCATCTCCTACACCTATGGATACAAAGATTAGCAGAAAAATCAGCGATGCAAAAGAGGTGGAGGAGGCCTTGCAGAGGGACACGAACAAAATATAAAAAATGGTCAGAAGACAACAACATGACATTTAACACAGAGAAATTTCAGTTCTTGAGTTATGGTAGAAATGAGGAACTTAGACAGCATATTATGCCCCAGATAGACAGGAAATTCAGAGAAGCATGAAAACGATAGATTTGGGGGTTATAATGACCGATGATGCGAAATTCGACACACAAAATCAGATAGCGATAAATAAAGCAAAAAGAGTCGCGGGAGAAGTACTAAAAACGTTCAAATGAAGGGACAAGACTAATGATTCCCTTGCTGAAAACACTGATCATACCAAAACTTGAACATTGCTCAGTCTTGACATATAAAAAGGAAGAAATTAATAAATTAGAAGAAATTCAGAGACATTTTACAGCTAAGATTGATGGCTGCAAAGAACTCAACTACTGGGAAAGACTACATAAACTAAATCTGTACTCCCTGGAAAGAAGAAGAGAGAGGTACACCATAATCTGCATATGGAAAATTATCGAAAAACTGATACCAAACCTCAAACTGAACTCAATTACCACCCAAAAAACACGAAAATAGGAAAGGCAGAATGTGTAGTGTTCTTAAATTAAAGGCCCGACAAGGGACCTCTTTAACACTGAAGGAAAACAGCTTGGTTGTCAGGGGAGCCAAGACTTTTTAACCAGTTTCAAAAGACATCAGGAATGTTATAGGGGTCAAAGTTGAAATGTTCAAAAGAAGACTACATGCCTGGCTCAGGACGGTGTGTACCTGGCTATGTGAGGTGGAGAGCGCAAGAAAGCAACTCGCTCTTCCACCAAGCCAGGCCTAGAGGCGGGGCCACCAGCTTGACCTTCGTGTTAAGAGAGACCAACACACGGAACTGCGACGAGATTAATGAGGTTACTTGAAATATTCTGAGCTGCACACTGAAGAATGTAGTTCCATACGAGTTTTTTTTTATGCCGGAAGAGGAGCCCCAAGGGAAAACGCCCGCAAAAACACTTCATAGAAGAGAGCCAAAATCAAGGTCCAGCGTTTTCGAGATAATTGGGGACACTGCGTTTGAAAGATTGGAGGGTCGTAGACAGGGGGGGAAGATGAATTGAGGAAGGTTGTTCCAGAGTTGACCGATTGTGTAAATGAAAGACTAAGAATACCAATTAACTCTTGCATTAGAGTTGTACAAAAAAGGGATGAGAATGCGTCGAAAGTGTAGTGCTGCAAGCTTTCTTTAAAGGAGGGGGCATGCAGTTAGAGAGTTCAAAAGAGTAGTATCCGTTATAATAGCGATAGCAAAGAGAGAGTGAGGCAGCATTGCGGGGAACAGGGAGGGATTGAAGATAGTCAGTAAGAGTCAGGAAACTGATGAGACGAAAAGCCCTGGATTCCACCCAGTCAAATAGACCTATGCGAGTTGAGCTACTCCACACATGAGAAGCGTACTACATACACGGGCGGACAAAACCCCTATCCAGAGACTTCGACTGAGTGAGGGTGAAGAAACTGCGGAGCCGGTACAGCACACCTAATCTAACTTACTACACTATTTTCAAATGCAAATTGAAACTTCTAACATGATATTAATTTATAAATATCATATTTCCTCCTGAATTACACAACAAATTTCAAACAAATAATATATTGGCCTTTTCCCTTTATTTTGGAATCGGCATTGGATTTATTTCTGCAGGCAGACTTTACTAAATTCCAAAATCTTGGGGCTAACTCCTTTATACAGGGTGTTTGAAAACTTTCTGTACAAATTGTAATGGGGGATAGGCAACACCAAGACAAACCCTTTTCATCTATAAGTGTATGTCCGCTGACGTCACCACCATTCGGCGCGAGAGGGTGCCGCTGCAATTGGCTAAAAGGTGAAGTGGGCTAGACTCGCGCTTGCCGCGGGCATTCTTAAATCGGACGTAGTACGCGTAACATGGAGCGCTTCACGACTGCTGAGATGGCTGACATGCATATGGTGTATGGGGCTGCCAATGGAAACGGAAGAGCTGCTGTGAGGTTGTACCGACAGCGCTTCCCAAACAGACGTGTGCCAAACCACCAAACGTTTGCGCATTTGCATCGGCGACTGCGAGAAACTGGAACATTCCATGCAAACATGCATGACACTGGTCGGGAGAGAAACGTGCGCACTCCTGACATGGAAGAAGAAATCCTACGGCGATTTGAGGACAATCCAAGCGCAAGCACGCGAGGTGTTGCACGTATCCTCGGTGTGAACCACGACCTGGTCTGGAGAGTGTTGCACGAGCAGCAGTTACATCCGTTTCATCGTCAGAGAGTCCAGGCATTACAACCTCGGGATTACCCTCTTCGTGTGGAATTCGCACGCTGGTTTCTGCAGCAGACAGCGGTGCAGCCTAATTTTCCGGCTTATGTGCTGTTCTCAGATGAGGCCTGTTTCACACGTAAGGGTGTGTTTAACATGCACAATTCTCACGTGTGGGCGCACGCAAATCCACATGCTACACGGGTGCATGCTCATCAAGAACGGTTCGCCGTCAATGTTTGGGCGGGTATCGTCCATGGCAAGTTGCTGCTCGTGCAACACTCTCCAGACCAGGTCGTGGTTCACACCGAGGATACGTGCAACACCTCGCGTGCTTGCGCTTGGATTGTCCGCAAATCGCCGTAGGATTTCTTCTTCCATGTCAGGAGTGCGCACGTTTCTCTCCCGACCAGTGTCATGCATGTTTGCATGGAATGTTCCAGTTTCTCGCAGTCGCCGATGCAAATGCGCAAACGTTTGGTGGTTTGGCACACGTCTGTTTGGGAAGCGCTGTCGGTACAACCTCACAGCAGCTCTTCCGTTTCCATTGGCAGCCCCATACACCATATGCATGTCAGCCATCTCAGCAGTCGTGAAGCGCTCCATGTTACGCGTACTACGTCCGATTTAAGAATGCCCGCGGCAAGCGCGAGTCTAGCCCACTTCACCTTTTAGCCAATTGCAGCGGCGCCCTCTCGCGCCGAATGGTGACGTCAGCGGACATACACTTATAAACGAAAAGGGTTTGTCTTGGTGTTGCCTATCCCCCATTACAATTTGTACAGAAAGTTTTCAAACACCCTGTATATTTCATTTATTTTTGCTTGACATAAATCTCGAAGACTGTTACCATTTAGTTTCCTGTTTTAAATCTATAAACAGAGATGTACGATAGTTTAGAATTTATGCAAAGCAGGATCGAGTGTTGCAACATGGCCACGACGTTTCCCAAAGTGTTGGAGAAATTAACTCCATATTGGAAACTGAGCTGACGTGTGTTGTGTGTGTGTGTGTGTGTGTGTGTGTGTAGTCTAAAAGTCACTAAAGGGAAAAGTCACTAAAAGGAAGCTGAATGGCAACACAAAAAAGATAAACAGCGGAACACGGTGTGTTCGCTTATTGGGCTGAACTAAACAGCATGTATTTTTGTATCTGACTAAATCGTTGGTGCTAAGTTTAATTTGGTGATGCTTCTAAAGTGTAGGAAAGAAGTGAAGTTGTCTAATTATTATATCAGTTAGGGGTAATGTCTATAGCTTCTAAATTAGTAAGGTTAGCTATTTAGTAGGTCGTTTGTGGGATGCTAGCACCTATGGTAGGCCCTAAAGAAGATCTAAATCAAAGCACCTGTAAGTACCTTTATTGTCTATTTAATAACCTAATACATAACGGGGTCTAGCACTCCCACGTTATTACAGAAACGTTTTCTATATAATAAAGGCATCAAACAAGCATCAAACCCTTCTTAATAAGTATGTATACGGAAATACTAAAACAATATATTTAGTGAAATGAAGCATACGCAGAAAATTAAACTACAAAAACCATACATATGTACCGACGGAGACGCCTTCAAATACTTTCGCGATTTCCACACAACCACGACCAAGATGACGTCACATCGCGAGCCACACTCAAAGCATTCTTTTCACCTCAATCGCATCACCTCTCCCCTTGAAGGACCTCAGTGACACGCCTGATATTATCATGTAAGCAACGTTGTAACAGGCCCTCATTTTCCTAGTGTCATTCACCTAACTTTATATAAAGAATAGCATTACCTCGCGCTTTATATAATATTGATGTCATTAATCAAGTACACATTTGCAACATTTCAATACAACTTTCATTCAAACAACTGCAACCTTATTTGTTTCACTTAAATCTCACTTATTTTGTTTAATAATAAAAGAAGAAAACTTACTCTATTAACTTCCTTAATTAATAACATTAATTGGTCTGAAAAGATCTGGTGACCCCAGCCTCAAGCAATCATAATCATTAACTTAATCAACAATTATTATTATTATAGTGCCAACGAGCCACTATACATATTTAAAATTATTCCTACAGTTATTCACAGCCGAAAACATTAAAGTTTTGTCAGTCAAATAGGCTTAATTTTTTTGCCTCACCAGAAAGTTAAGTTATTAACTGAGGAATAATAATAATAATGTTTGTGTTGTATAACCTTCAATAATATAATTAATTACAGAATGATGTAATTTTTCACTATTTATATTTGCCCTCTTATTTTTTCCAGAAAACCGTCAGTTTTCTTATTGGAGTACGTTTATTGTCATCAATTTAATGTAATAATTTCTTCAAGAAATTACTTTACGCTTTTGAAAAAAGTAAAAGGAAAATAGATTAAACAAGCGGTAGCTCGCTATCGCCCTCCGGGCAGGTAGCAGTATATGTCACAGCTAACTGTATATTCTGATACGGTTTAAAATTGGATGGACAATAATAAAATTTTTTTTTCACTTTTTCATGTATTTTTTTTATTGGTTGTAGATTTAAAATTATATTATATGAGGCCCTCATAGGAAGAAGTGGCTAAGCTACAAAATTAAAAAAACGCCATTACTCCCATTACCCCCACCCCTCTCCCCCATTACCCCCCACCCCCACTCCCCCATTACCCCCACACACAAAAGTAAAAAACGCCATTACCCCCACCCCACTCCCCATTTACCCCACCCCCTCCCCCACTACCCCCGGGCGGGTAGCACTGTGACATATACTGCTACCCGCCCGGAGCAGTATATGTCACACATGAAAATCTTAAGATTCAGAAATGTTGACACAATGTAAAGCTCAAGATTTTCACGGCTGCGTTCTTTTCTGTAGTTTTATCGCGGTGTGGGGCCTTCGGACCGGGTAATTGTGACCTAGGACCGGGAAACTTCACAGAGCACATCGGAAGCTCATGGGCTATCAGTTGGTGGTGGTTGCAGAATTTTCCGATGTGCCGTTTAGGCTGTGCACGGTTCCGAAGAAAGCGGACAGACACACACACAGACAAACAGACACATTTTAGCTCAATAGTATATAGGATAATTTAATAAAATTACATTATTTGTGGTTGATACTCCGCTGAACTCAAACCAACACCTCAACATGGGAACATAATATTGTGAATCGTTACGAAAGATAATGTTGAAAACTATGTTTTATTTAGTGTGCAAATGATTATAAAACACTGATCTATATTATAAAGCAATAAATAATTATAGAGTTCAGGCCAACGTACGTTACGAACGAAAAGAGACCCTACCTGAGCGCCACCACCTAGGTTACAAATAAAGGTTAGGTTTGGTTAGGCCCTCACCAGTAAATATTTTTATGGTTAATTTTAATGTATTTTGAAGGAATTTGACCTCCGTTTGGTTTCTAAATTTGTGATTCTTCAAATATGAAAACTTAAACTATTTTGAAAACTGTTCATTTGCACAAGAAACCGACGTCATATTCTTTCAAAGTTCATCAAAATTGATCAGAAAAATATCTTCTGATCATTAATTGTCGGTTTGAGTTTAGCGAAATATTGGATCAAATGTAGAATTCGGACCCCAGCCTTCTTTAGTTAGCTTTATAAGGCTAACTAACGAAAATATCACAACCTAACCTAACCAATCGTTAGGTTAACTGTACGCCCTTGACGATTGGTTAGGTCATGATATTTTCGTTAGTTAGCCTTATAAAGCTAACTGAAGAAGGCTGGGGTCCGAATTCTACATTTGATCCGAAATATTTACCCACGCTTCTTCAGAGTTTCATACACTTTCATGGAATAAAGAAAATAAAACTGGTGAATAAATTTAGAAAAGAATGAAACCATCAAAATTTTTAGCTACACATCGGAAATCATGATAGGTTAAAAAAAACGTGACAAGTTGTATTTGAAATTTAACTGCTTCGTGAGCTTCAAGTAAAATCTATGAAACTACATTTAAAATTGAAGTGATTTTGAAGCTAATTTTAAATGTTAAACTCTAGTAACTTGCTTAAAATTTTCTTAAGATAATTTTTATTACATTTCATTGCTTGACTATTGTGTTAAAAAAAAAAAATATTCGGAATGTTCTGAACACTTAATACAGACGAAGAGTCTTAGGGATTGAACATGTCAAGAAAAAGGAAGCCATCACTTGGAAGAACTATAGTAAATATGTATTGCCTGAAGAAGGGTGATAACAGCCTTTCGTAGGAATTAGTAAATATATCCCGCCCTATGGGCGGGTTGTTTTCAGGGACGTATCCAAGTGGGGGGGGGGGCGAAGGAGGCGGTCGCCCCCCTCCCTTGGACTAGAAAACATATTGTATGTGAAATATTAATTGTATGTAAATATTAAATAGGTAATCATTATAACTGCATTTGATCAAATTACAGATTTGTTCGATTGTCCGGTTTAGAAAACATCAATTAAAAATTAAAAAAAAAAAAAATCACCAGAAGCCTGTAATTAGCCTGACTCTTAACATGTAAAATTCATTATCAAAAGTTTCATTTCGTTATAAAAAAATTATACTATTCTAATTTAAGACAAAAAAAAACAATTTATATAACTATTTCCATGCTGATTTTTATGGCATAAATATCACCAAGTTATTTTATTAACATATAGTCATATTAATGTATTTATATCTAAAAATCATCCGATGAAAATAGCTCAAAAAGTCAGGTAAGTCAGGCTAATATGGATGGCATATCTGGCTATTCGCTGGCAACGCTGGTTTAAATTTGAATGTTGATTCGATATGTTTTTTTGTCAGAATTGACAATGTACATTTATCCAACAATTATGTTTCGCTAAATTATTTTATTATGCTTGGTTGAATTATGAATTTGATTGAATTATGTTGAATTTTGTTGAATTGAATTTTGTTGAATTGAATTATGTTGAATTTTGTTGAATTGAATTTTGTTGAATTATTTTATTCAACGACTTATATTATTTTATGCATACTGAGAAACATTTACAATGCAATTTAGCAAAACACCACAGTTGAGTACTATATCATCACCAAAAATGATGTAGTAGAGATGTTAGATGTGAATGTCAAGATTTACGGTATCACAATTCTAATACTAAGAATGCACTATAAAAGATATTAGTTTATATACGCATTTAAAGAAATATTGTGTGAAATACGTAGAACATTATGTCAACTTATGATAATAAAAACCCACTCTAATAGACAGAGTTTATTTCCACAACAGTTTATTATCATATTGTGACTTTCACGTAGAAAAAGTGAATTTTTTTTGCATTTATTATGTCAACTGATTTAAAAAAAATAAAACATTGTTTTTGAGGCTAGGTTATATGGAGTTATTACAGTGTTGTAAAAAATCCAGTGTTGTCAATGGGGCTGTAACTATATGTCAGGCCGTAGGCCTGTTCAAAAATCAACTTTTTCTTATTTTCATAGGTTTCTGTACATTTTCCCATGCTTTTTGACCTGAAAAAGCCGAAAATCACAACTATTTTGACCTAGGATGTTGGGAAGCATTGCCGCATGGAGCTTTAAATTTTCTGCCTTGAAATCGGCCAAAGCGCCAATTCCGGGGTCCCTTGAATTATGTTTTGCACTTTAACTTTTGATCTAAACAAGATAGAGCAACAAATTAGGTATCAAATGAAAGAGCATAAAATTAATAAATAATAATGATAATAATAATAATAATAATAATAATAAATAATAATTAATAATAATAATAATAATAATAATAATTATCTATCATTTTTCAGGAAACAACAGAAACTCAATCAGAATCTAGAAAACCATCTACAAGTTACAACTTCACAATGGCATTAAGCAAGGAGCTGAGGGAGCTCCGTGGGCGCACAGTTGATATCTCAGAACCTCCACTTACTGTCCACAGGCAGGTGTCAACTGGGCCATCTACCAGATCTCTCACTGAAACTTTCCTGGTTGGATACCCTTCAGCTTTTATCAGTGGTTCCCAGCTTCCCACCAACAGACAGGCGTTCCAGTATTTCCTTAATCTTCAGAATTTACCGGAAAATGCAGGGAGGCCCATGGTTCAAGACCTTGCATATGAAACAGTTGAATCTATCATCCCATTCTGGCAGATGGCTAGGATCAAGACAATGACCAAGTACAACGCAATGAAGCTCTTCATGAAACTACATGAGAAACATCGTGCTCTGGTGAAAAGCAAAGGAAGAGCAAGTAACCCTGGAGGAAAAAGAGGAGCATTTGTGCTGGAATTAGACAGCCTGTTCGATATAGGAGCTCCAGATGCAATCCAGGAAATACAGAACAACAGACTGTTATCCAGAGAGAAGAAAGATGAGGATATCAGGTTCTACGAAGACCAAAAGACTGAGAGAAAGGTCATATGTCTGGTCATGACAAGATTTTTGAGACAAGATCCCTGCAGCAAGCAGCGAGGAATGAAAGACTGCAGCATAGACAAGAACAAGGTAAAACTAATTACTTTGAACGTTACAAAAAGTTTTAAGTTTTACTCCATTGCGATATTTAGCATGTACTTAACAATTACTGTCTTAACATGTTGTACTATTTTACAGCTGCAGCAGAACAAGAGGCAGTTGTTCATGTGGATGACATTACCTGGGGTGACTCAACTGACAACGACGCTAACACAGAGGACATGGATTACCATCAGCCTCGTCCTGGATGTTCTCACCATCAAGACACTGTGACTAGTGTGACTTTGACGTTTCCAAGGAAGGTCATGGAATGTGATGTCATCTGCAATACAGCTGATCGTCTTGGTTTATCAGACAATCAAGTTACTGCCATGGTTTCTGCCACCTTGAAAGCTGGAGGGGCTGATCTGGATAACTTAGTCATCTCAACCTCAACAACACGTCGCAAAAGAATGCTGTCCAGGTATAATATCAGCCAGAGTCACATGTCCAAGTTTTGTGAAAACCCCCACAGTACGCTGCCTTACACTGGGATGGAAAGTTGCTCAAAGATGTCTTGGGCAGTGAACCTGGAAGTACCTCAGAGACTTTAGCTGTGCTAGTGTCTGGTCCACCTTCATACACTGAAGGAAAGTTATTGGGAGTACCTGTCATCGACAATTCTTCTGGCACAGCTCAGGCTGAGACTTCAATGGATTTACTGGAGACATGGGAACTTACGGATAATGTTACTGCCCTTGTTTTTGACACTACATCCAGTAACAGTGGAGTTCACAGAGGAGCTGCCAAACTGCTAGAGAAAATGCTGAACAAAAAGGTGTTTTATCTGGTCTGTCGACATCATCCTGGAAATCCTAGTAGGAGCAGTTTGGGAGAAGCTGTTTGGGAAGGTGAAGGGGCCAGATAATCCCTGGTTTGAGCATCTGAAGGATGTTTGGACGGACTTGTCCAAGGAAAACCCAAAGATGCTGGCTATCAACAGCAAATGGCTGAAGGAAAAGAAGAAGAACAGTGAAGAAATACTCCAAGACATTCTAACAGCAGAAAGGCTTCCAAGAGCCGACTACAGGGAAATGGCTGAACTGACAGTCATTGTTCTTGGAGGAACGCCTCCTCGAGGTATTCACTGGAGTCGACCAGGCGCCATTCATCAGGCCAGATGGATGGCCAGAAACCTGTACTCCATGAAAATGCTGATGTTTGCAGATCAACTTGAGTACGACGAAGACACTGTATCAAAGCTGGAAAGACTCAACACCTTCCTTGAGCTGTTCTACACTCCTGTATGGATGATGTCAATGTCTGCTGCAGATGCTCCCGTGAATGATCTAAGTCTAATCCAGGACATGTTGAAGTACAAGAAAACTGACCCAGAGCTTGCTGATGCAGTACTTAATAAGATGGAAAACCACAAATGGTACCTGACGCAGGAAGTCGTGCCATTTGCCCTGTTCAGCAGTAGATTGAGTGACACATTGAAGCACGACATTGCTGCCCAGTTACATGCCACTGAGAAGCCAGACAGCTTCAGAACAGGAAAGCCTCTATTCCAGAGAGTCACAGCTAAGACCACCCTGGTTGATCTCATTGGCCCAGAATCACATTTCCTGCTGGACACACTGAACATTGGATCCGAGTGGCTTCTGGAACCTGTCACGTCTTGGCCACAGAATGAGGACTACAGAAAAGCGTTGGACTATGTTAAGAATCTGAAAGCGGTGAATGACATTGCTGAACGTGGTGTCAAGATGATGAGCGACTTTGCAAATGTCATAACAACAGATGCCAAGCAAAGGGACTATCTCCTTCAAGCTGTGGAGTTCAACAGACGCCGCTTTGACAGCTTCAAGAAACAAACTCTCAACAACTGACTGTGTAAATGTCATTATGAAATTAATCATCATGTAATGCTTTCACTTCTTGATCGATTAGACTTGTGACAAAATGTTAATCTCAAATTTGTGTCATGAATAAGGCGCCTTGTCTGCCTTGAGTGTGAGAAAACGAATTTTGTGATATTTCTGAAATCTTTGTATGTACCAATGTGCCATTTCTTGTTCCAAGACTATCATAATTGTATAAATTAGAAAGAGGATTAAAAACACTTTAATTTGGTGCCTATTTTGTTGCTCTATCTTGTTTAGATAAAAAGTTATAGTGCAAAACATGATTCAAGGGACCCCGGAACTGGTGCTTTTGGCCGATTTCAAGGCAGAAAACTTAAAGCTCCATGCAGCAATGCTTCCCAACAACCTAGGTCAAAATGGTTGTGATTTTCGGCCTTTTCAGGTCAAAAAGCATGGGAAAAAGTACAGAAACCTATGAAAATAAGAAAAAGTTGATTTTTGAACAGGGCTAATGTCAGGGTGTCAGTTTAATACTGGCACCCAATACATTAGCAAATTTTAGCGTTTATATAATAATTGTGCAAGAGCAGATTAGTACTGAATTATATAAATTGAAAATAATTTTGACATTAATTTAAAAGTATATGCCAGCATTTGTAATAATTGATTATCAAGGTTTAGATTGATCTAATTATATGTGGTATGATAGTTTTATCAATAAATTAGTCATAGTTGAGCATAATTTTCTTATCAATATAAATAATGTACATTTATTGAAAAATTAAATCTATTCACTATGTATTTTGAGTATCTGAACTATTTGTTTAATGCGTGATTAATTCATAATTATGTAATCTATGCGTAACAATCACATATATTGATACTATTTATGCTTGAAGTATTAATGAATGTGTATTCTTATGATATGTACATACAATATTTCTTAAACTCAACTCTATGTTAACATTAGAATCAGACAATTTGCGTTAAAGCGATGCGGACGAAGTTTTGGATAGATTTGCTCATAAAAAAGCGAGTCTATTGAACATGATGCTGGAATAACACTAGAAACCAAAGAAATTATCGCACAACAATCGCTGCACTAGTTTTGTGATCAAAAAGTGTGTCCGTAACGTCACAACTCCCGGTTCTACTTTGGCTGTTGATTTATTGGTCAAATGATCTAATACAGTGGTCTCCAAAGTGGGGGTGCGCGTGCCGATCTAGGGGGTGCGCGAAGAAAATTTGATGATTCTGATTTCTCATTGTTTTTTTGTAGAAAGTTTTTGAATTTCAAGATGACCGAGAAAGAAAATACTCGCTAACACAGTTATTCCTAGTAATTTGCGAGATAGTATCCGCGATATCGTTTACTTGCGATTAAAATTTAGCAAACT